>JAMKCH010010051.1:0-47663 GCA_023653785.1 Ophioderma brevispina
TTTTCCTTTTAAATCAGTGGTTAAATTTACCTTTATATTCCCGTGTTTTTTTTTATAAGTACATTTAAAAGCCCTTTTTTTCTTCTGAAATGTCGTTTTTTGATTTTCGAGAAAGACTAATACCCCCACTTTTTTGGGTTTTGCAATCGTCCGTGAAAAGTTGATTTTAAAGATGTGTTTACGCATTTTTTTTTAAATCGCATGTTATGAGCCTGATACGGGCGCTTTTATCCTCCAGAATTCTATTTTTTCCCTTATTAAACAAGTTCCAGGTTACTCCACTTGCGAACCACCTAAACTTCTATCGTTTTGGTAATTGATATATTTATGGGAAGAAATAAGACAATGTATTTTGCATTTTTCTTCACTTTTTTAAACAAAATTCACGGGTGTTTTATGCCCTAGGGGCCCCTTGTAGTGTCAAAATGTTTTGTTTTTAATTAGCGATAGCATGCCAGATAATGGAACCTTACCAAAAATTGCTTATCAGGCCCCATGTCACACTTGGGAAGATACCTAAACTAACTGAAATTTACAGAGCCCGCAAAAATTTCCTTAAGTTGCATTAAGTTTTGGCAAGTTTCCTAAAATCCGCCGTTCTAAAACTTCATGGACTTTGCCGAATTTTGGGCAACTTTGCCTTACTTTACGGCAATTTCCCAAGTGACATGGGCCTACAAAAGCACATCAGTGATTTGCTAAATAATAAAATCGAAAAAAACATAAAAAGAAGCAGATTTTGCTTGTCCTGTAACAAGGACAATTGTATCCTAACATACCCTAAAATGATAGGACCAGAAGCAAACCTAATAAGGACAAAATCGACAATTTTAGTCATAGTATCCGTACGGACACTTACTACATAACACGTAAAATAATTGTATGTTTGAACTCTCACTTACTGCCGTTTTCTTTCCCTCTTCTGTAAAATGTTTCAGTTGGAAAAAATAAATTGAGAATTTACAGGCTTAACCTTCACTTTCGAATAAATCACTGATAGTGTGATAGTGTCTTTAAGTCGTGTTTCATAAGACAGTAAACTCATGCTTCAATAACCTTCCCTTCACTTTCTGCGTATTACCACATATCTGTTATTTATTAAATTTGCTAGCCATAAATCAGAAATAAATAATAGGAGCTGTGCCATTTAACCAACATTGCAGCCTCCGTTACATTTCGATCCCAACAATTTCCCAAACCAAACCTTGCCTCACATCCAATACCAAATACGTCCAATTCATTGTTGTGTGGCTAAGCCCATGTGACCAAATAACAAAATGCCTACGCCTTTGTATATTCGCCATCCCACCTTTGAACTTAGTTTTTTTCTTTAAATACTTAAATACTGCTTGCATACAATACAAAATCATATTAAAAGGAGCAATACTCTTGGAAATTCTGTTCAATAATAAGTACTTTTGGCAAAAGGCTATTATCAAAACTAAACTTTCAGACAGCACATATTGATGAAAAGCTTAGCATCAGTGCAACTTTTATAATCCCGAATCCCGAATCCCGGCTTTTTGTTAGCACTCAACCCCCGTTGCCCTGACAATTTTTAAACAAAAAAAAACCAAAAAAATTTTGTTTATTGGCTTCGGGTCCTAACATTATCAAGCGAATTTTTATTCGATTGAAAAAGAGTTAAATGCCACCATGGCAATTTCAGAATTTCAGCATGTGGGTAATACTTTCACAAAAGTCTCTTCAAAATCACAAATAAAGGCAACAATATTAACAATTTGCATCTAGTTTTCTATATTATCTCTTGTATTATCTTGTCGCCTTGCTTTCCCTGTGAAGTATAAAGTCACTCGCTACGAGCGTTTGTAACCTTCCCAAATAATGGGACAACTCTGCCCTTCTTTTCGTTAATGCATAAATATAGGACAAGGTTCTGGAATGGGGTAAATGCACAAAGAAAGTCGGCTATCAACCACAACACTCCTCCAAGCAAACTAGCTTCTAGTCAATATCCAAATATCCTCTAGGGTCTATAATGTAAAAGATCACGAAAGGATCCATTATACAAAAATAAGGATCTATTTTAAAAACCCAAGACGAAAGTTCCGCGCCCTGCTCGAGAACTGTGCCAAGTGCGAGAGTATTGTATTTAGTCACTGATGGACGTGAGATTGAGATATTCTTAAAGAAGTATTGTATCGGCGCAGGAGGTTTCTTGGGCCTGCTGAGTGTGTTTTTCCTTTCCTTTGTTTGTAAGACAAGAGGTAAGTTCAACAAGAGAGCACCAGGTTAAGTTTAGGTTACTTCAGGAGAAACTGAATCTCCTGATTTATTTAACAAAGGATGTATGTTGTTCAGTGTATAGGTATGTTTTGTAGTTTGCCATAGAAACATCAATCAATTACATTTCGGGAACAAAATTCACAAAATTCTAAAAAGGTATCGTCTTTTCATGAGTAAACAACACCGGTAGAAACAGTACCAAGAAACGGTATGTGATGCATCGAAAAATTGTATAATTTAAATAAGTGATGAGGGAATATTAAAGCGTAGAATGGCTTTAATACGATAGCGGTAATCATGGTAATATACAGATTCAAATGTGGTTAAATGCTTGTAAATAATAAAATGTTATGGAGAAGTTTTGCTTCTTCAAATCACTAAACCGCTGTTGAAAACTCGTCAGATCCTCAAACCCCGAAGAATATTAAACAAGTTGTTGTTGTTGTTGTTACTTTTATTGTGGGATTGTTTGACTCTCAGTATAGTTCAGATAAAATTCAGAGTATTTCATAAATTAAGACCCAAATCAACCAGTTGCATTTGATATAACATGCATGTAATGCAGTTGAAGCAACTCTAAGCTCTTATTGTATAAATTCTCGCAGCTGAGAATGTATTGGTGGATTTCAAATATTTGATTCCTGAAAATTACTACATTAACTTGTAGAAGTGTTCTCACATATTCCATTTGAAAGGAAACACTTTTAAAGGTTTCATACGAAGTACAACTCAGTTACCAATTATAAGATATATTCTATTTGTAATTACAAAATATCCGTTTTCGCTGTATACACGGGTAAAGGTTGGTAGGTATCTGGGCAGAAATCAAAGTCTTCATCTGTGTGTGAAACTTTCCAAAGATATGCTCAAATAAAAAAAAATAACACAGGGTATTAGTGTACAAAACTTGCGCAACTCAAGGTAGCGTCGTTGCAAAGGATACAGACTCTGCAGGTCATTGCAATACCCAAACTTTTAAAAGTACAAGATTGGTGTCAATGAATTGTCGTTGAACGTTCGACGTGGTCACGGAAGGTTGGGCTATGATATTTGTGGTTCTTAATTTGTGGTTTTCGATGGAATTTAACGAATTAATTAGTCTGTTAGTTACGGAGTGCAACATTACAACAATACAATTCTAGCTAATTACACGGTATTTAATATATTTCACGCCTTTTTAAAAAAGAAAAGTCAAAAATAAAATGACTTCAAAACTGTATACGAAGTATATATTACCTCTCTAAAGTAAATAATTGCAGAAGAGTTCTGCATGGAAATTCAATTTCATATTTTTTTTTCAATTGGACTGTTTTTATCTATTTTTGTTGTTTATTGCAATTGAAAGCACAATATTATTTTTTTACAATAATATTTTGCTACAAGGCTTTTTTAAATACCATTTTTATATCTTTTCTTTCAAAACAGAGGCTTAACATTTTCCTGAACCATTAAAATCGTAACCCGATTTTCTCAAGGATAATCTTTAATCTGAAATGCAGTCAAAAATCTTAAGCCAGAAAACGCATGGTTGACGATGTATAAGTCGTTTAAGTATTTGCATGTAGATTAATTTTGAACCTGTTTTAACCATTACCAATGAACATTTACAAAATAAGTGTCATTAACAATAGCTATTATGAAATAACCAACGTTAACATATTAGTTCAAGGCTAAATGTTCTGGTTTCTTTTTTCTGTTTTGTTTGCATGCTCAGACGAATATTGTCAGCTTACCAGGAATTAATAGCGTGAAGATAATCCAAGGAGCGTTTAGAGAGCGGAACAACCAAGAGTTGTGGCTGTCTCGATAAACTGACCAAGCGAATATTTTGATTTTATTGTAGAATACAAACAGCGACGTGCACATTTTACGCTGCTCTATAAAAAGTGAATCAAAAAGGAAACAATTAAGCCTCTTCTGTTTAATAAACTCACAGTCAGTGAAATTTAGAACCGTTCTGTCTATATCTTCTGTCTATACTAATTACAAATACAGGGAATTTCGTGATCCGTATCGGCATCATCCTGGCTCGCCTTAAGAAGTTGTATTTTTGTATCATCTGGACCGTTGGCTTAGGAATTGTATGTGGGCAAGTCTTACGCGCATATTTGTATCTACTTGTATGTTTGTATTTTCTTTTCGGAAACCGACAGCAATTACAAGACAGTAGCCTATGGAGGAATGTGCTACAAACATTTGTTCAAAAATGCAACACACACCATCATAATCAACAGAAATTTGGAAATAAGCATTTTTGGTTAGAATATACTTACCTTTGAGTAAAGATTATTCAAAGTTTACTAAAAGTTATTCGATCCTTTTAGACATGTTAAATCAGTATTTCATACAGTATAGCGACTAATGCAACTTGGTATAATTCGCATGTCATTATTTTACATGCGTATAAGGCTGGATTGGGTGTACTTTAGTAGCATTACCAATAATTTATCGAAAACAGGCACATTGAGTTCGAAATGGCGAGTCATTGCATTGGATCGAGACCAATTTCGGGAGCACTCATTACTTTGCCTCATAAACTTTAGTGACACAAATATATTGGAAAAGAGTTAGGTAGGGGCAAATGTAGTCGTAAGTTATTATGTTCAAGTGCGAGGCCCCCAAAGAGGCACTCAATCATGTCCTCGGGGCACTGTATTCACAGCGACTGTTCACCGCACATTCGTATAAAGTTCAACTGAACATTAAGGGGGTTTGCATGCAGGCATTATTGCTAGAAGCCTCGGTGTTCACATTGCTTTGAGCTAGCAACAAAGTGCATTACACAAGCACTGAACATATTTTCAGCTATCAAAACTTAAAGGTATATTTCGTGATCCTAGCACCTCATTTTTTTATTGTTCACTAGATATGGACGAGAAAATGTTATATTAAAAATTTCAGTTGGTTCAGTTGGGGCGTTTTGATGTTATGAGCAAATATTGTATCACGGTGCCCAAAATACAAAATTACGAATTTCTTCCAGAGTACAACGGATTTGCTCGTAAGATTAGGCACATATACTTAGGCCAACGGTTCAGATGATATAAACATTCTCGACTTTTTTAGGTAAGTCGGGGGACGAGGCTGTGGATAACGAAATGCCCCTTTAATCAGTGCGTTAACTTTAGAGAAATGTGGCGTTTTGTTAGAAACTATTTTTATTATTTATGTGATTTTTGTATTTTTTAAGGAACGTTTTTGGTATAACACATACATTTTCTTACTCTTTGTCCAAGAAAATCTACTTTTCCCATTTCAAGAACGAGTGGTCATATTAATAAGGAAACATACAGACTGTTCTTGTTAATGGATGCATAATGTATATTTGGGAGAAATTGGCGTTGGATTAGGATTGCAACTTCTATAAGTGACTCTCTTTTGGCTAAGGACAATTATGCCTTGGGGCGAAGAAGACGCAATATTTTTTCTATATGTAAGATAGCAAAGTGAGGAAGAATTAAAAATATATAATGTAATATATAACATGATGGTAAATGTAATTGTATCATTGAACGTAGTTTTCACATTCGACGTTATTTTGAACTTTGACCCGTTTATCATTGGTCAGAGACATAAGTCAAGAGGTCACTGTTGACTTTATTGAATGTTTTCTAGAGGCAAACATGGTGGTAAATGTACTCTTATCCTTTCAACATGTTCAAAATTTGATCTTTTCTACCTTTGACCCAAAGCGGTATGAGTTTCAGCGCCCTCTCACAAGCTCCATTCTGGCCATTTTCAAATCAGTAAATATTATCTATACAAAATGTTATTGCAAATTAAATTACAAATTGTTTACCCTTTTGTTACTCTAGACCCCTGAGATCAGAAAAGTAATCCTATATTCGTCTTCCTGCAATTTCATAATAATTTGACGATCGTAAGGATGGTTGTCAATAAAACATCTTGAAGTGATGGTGATATTTAACTCTGAAAAAAGTGAAAAAAACTGTGAAATACTCTTATTTCGACTCCGGAACAAATGCCACATCAATATAATTCTATCTTGAAGAGCAAATTCCACGTACTTTAGAATATTCGGTGTTGGTATGCACTCTAAAATATCAAATGTCATTCTTTTGCGTTTAGAGAATGGACAAAATAAACGCACTGAATGAAGTGACAGTGACACGGGCAATGGTCATCAATCTACAGATTACAGGTAGTTATACATAGTACAATTGTAAGATTAAGGTATATATACAGTTTATTTTATATAATACACTGCGCAACCGAAATTGACGTCTCTTAGAATGTACGCCAAGTCATCGATTAGGTTCTAACAACGCGTCTTCTTCCGTTAGCATTTTCATCCCTCCCTCTGTGTATTTCCCCTGTATTTCTTACTAAAACGGGGTGAAGTAATTCTATCTTAAGAAAATGACCAACGGAATCGACAAGTTTTACCTTCTACCTTGCATAAAAAATCGTTTCGTGGCTTCATCGGCGGTCTTTGAATTCACCTTTAATGGTAAAGTTCGAACTGCCTAAGCATACGTAGACCTAATTTTCAAACTGATCATAATTGTCCTGAACAACCTGGCCGCGTAGATACATTTATATTTCATACATTGTTAAGTATTTGACTAAAAGGAAGTACAAATCTAAAACATGCTTTCTGGTCTGGTGACTGTTTCTGTATTTTAATTAAAAAATTTCGCCAGCTTTCTTTCATCAAATGACCACCGATTCAGCAATGTTATCGTACCTGACAAGGTTCAAATTGCACAACAGATGTTAATGTAAAAGTTTAGACATCCAACCTCAACTTTTTCACGCTACGTTCCTTTCTTGAAGAACAGTTTTCCGTTTAGATAGCAGATATATTTTTATCTGTATTAAGAAACGTTCTAATTTTCGTTGAGTAATGTGACATAACCTTACGATAAAATTTCATTTAGATAAAGATAGTCTCTTACCTTACAGATTTATGATGAACTGTTCTATGACTTGTTGGCAAACTATAAAATCACTGGCTAGGTTCCACTGAAGCGGTGAAAAGTAGACTCCAAACTACAATTATCCTGGTACGTTTCTTCTATACTTTTCAATGGAAGCAAACTCCAGTCGTTCCTGAGGTTTATAATTCCATATCTTATCAGTTACAAGAATTTTGACACGACGAAAAGAAAAGTAAAAGGCTAGCTGGATTGCATGATCTTGAACTCCGTACATAATTCCTCCGCTGGCCCGACCATGTAGTTGGTCTGTGTGTTGCGTGGGCGGTCGGCTTCTGGTATTCAAGAATGAAGTTCGAAATGTTGGGCAGGTATTGTTGCACGTCACGAATTCAGGCGAACAGAACAAGTAACTTTATCATTGTTGCCATATTTATTGTATTTCGGGGGGGGGGGGGGGGGGGGGGGGGGGGGGGGGGTGGGGGGGTAAACTCAAACACCCAGAAATATCAGTTTTCATCTATACGTATGCATCATACGATTTATAGTTGCCCCAGAATCAGAAAGGCCAGACGGTTTGCAGACAAATCTATAAATATAACTTCTCCCAGTTGCATTGACAAACTGAACTTTTTTCTATTATCAATTTATTATTGCGGCTCATCAGCATTCGCTTTCTTTGATTAATTTCATTACCCTATCACGATTTTCTCTTTCTGTTTAAGAATAAGCAGTGATGCAGTAATATGGGCAGGTAATGTTGTCCCGAGTCGAAAAACAAATAATGTGCGCGGCGCAGCCGAGCTCAACATTTTTCAGTTTTAACCGGCCGAGGATACATTATCGACAATAAATTTTACTGCAAACCTCTATTTCTATTTAGTTCTATTATTGCAGATAAATCGTCAGCAAACTGACCAAGTAAATGCCGCATTTTCAATAATGGGCAGTAGACTAGAGTTAATAGAATCTTCCTTTTGTGTTTCACCTGTTTCGACCAGCTAAAAACCATTTTGTTGTATACGATTGTCAGATGATTAAACAATGTAGACCTAGTCCACCAACTTAATAATAAGACCATTCTATACATGAATCTTAAGTACAACGCGGAACAAAAGTTGGATCTTCTTTGGATGCAACTGTTTGGATCAAATTCAAGATGGTAGTTCACACGTGTCCATTTGTTTGCACAGTAAAATTAGGAGATCTTTTATTTTGTAAAAAATCCTAAAGCACCTTATTTACCTTGTGAAATTGTACGTTCGGTCGCATGTAATTAATAATTTTATTTCAAAGTGGAAATACTTAATTTATAGTTATAACAATTAAATATATATTAAAAATATATAATAAAACAGTAATAATTGTAATTTTTACCCTTATAGACCCAAAGGCCGGTATTCCCAAGAAGTTAGTCCTGGACTAACTCTTAGTCCAGGACTAAGTCCTACAGGAAGGACTAACTTTTATCTAGACTAATATGGGGATAAAAAAGTCATTCCTTGTAGACTTTAGGCCTGGACTAAGGAGTTAGTCCGTTGACTAACTTCTTTGGTGAATACCGGCCATTGTCACTGGCTTCGGTCAATATTGCTATTCTGACGTGTGGCGTCTGTAATTGGACGAATTCCAAAAGATGTAATTTGGCATTTAATCTTCCATATCTTACTTGTGTGAATTTAAAATTATTCACTTTAAACGAAGCTGACAAAAGAATCTTGTAGTAAATAGCGTCGTTAAAAACATTTTAATGCGGTAATTTATATTGCTACCAAACAATTGTGATATTGGGCTTTTACACCCTATGTATATTATGTTTTCCAATTAATTGATGAGTCTGGAGTTGATAAAGGTGTGCGATGTAAAGTAGCCACATGCAGTGACAATAAAGACATTATTAGTGTTCCGATACCTTACACTATATCTAAATCATTTTGAATGTAATCTTAAAGGCCTTACTCGTGATCTTGCAAAGTTTCTTTGGCGTCCGTCACCAAGGGTATCGTTTTTATGACCAGGTGAACATTTGAGAGTTGTCCAAAAAACTTTTAAAAATTGGGCGCAAAAGTTGATCAAACTTTCATGGATTTACCACTTGGTGTGTAGGTGTTGTGTTCCACCCGGCTGCCTGTTTCTTGACATCTAGCATAGTGGGTGCAAATATACCGTACAAAGGGTCCATTTTAGCGTGAAAACCACGAACAACAGGACGGTGTCATTGTGCGAAAGGCAATGAAAGACTTCGATGGGACCAAAGCAGACAGTAAACATGCCAATATGGTTTGCTGGGCTTAGGGAGCTTTCATTTTGTATGCATCTCACTCCAGCAGATTTAGGAGTGATTTACCATGGTCACTCGTTCACAATGATTTTCGTCATGCCGACTTAATCTCTGATTTAGATATTTCGAAATATAATTTTGTAGGTATTAATTAAAAATAGTCAACTGGAACTAAAGAAAGTCGCGTAAAATACGAAATTCAAAGTTTGAGATGAATATGATTTTTCGTTTTGATGTAGTAAGCATTTATGTATAGTTTGACCGGTCCATAGGATACTGTGTATAACAACAATTCCGGATCCGGAATTTTATTACAAAGTTGTGATTTTCTATATGAAGAACATCGATTTGAACTTAGCTATTTCACACAGTGATTAGTATGTGGACAAGCATTATGTATATTAAAAAAAATGAGGGCGTCATCCTCAGGAAATCTCTGAGTCAGCCTTTAAAGTTTCATTTCGTAGATTCTACCACCTTTTCTTAAAATTTAAGTTGATTTCATATTGCATTTTGATGTAATGAGGAAATGTTTTTATTATAACAGATTCTGAATGGCGAACTAGTTTTGTACATCCTGTCCATTTTTTGTCTGATACGGTTGACTGGTTTTGAAAACAAAGGGCTATTATGTAACCCACTGTCAAATTACCCCAGTCCAAGTTTGCCTACTCTCTGACTTATTTTTAAATCTAAGACTTGTTAGCGGGACAAAACTTTTTGGATTTGAAAATAAGTCTTTTAGACTTAAACATAAGTCTCTCATTTGCTTATGAACTGAGTTTTAAAGTTATTTTAGATTTGTTTGTAAATCTTAAGGACTTATTTGAAATAATTTTTTTTACAGACTTATTAATTTTAAATCCAGAAAAAGTTTTGTCCCGCTAACAAGTCTCTTAGATTTAAAAATAAGTCCAAGGATTTTAGAGAGTAAGATCATTGAAGCAGGTTCACCTTGAAAAGTTAATGAATAAAATGTCTTTCAACTACAAAAATCTCCTGGTACTAATCCTGTCTTTTGTTTTTAAAAATAAATTACTAAAATAGTTGTCGTTATTGTTTTATCCACGGTCTTTTATCGTCTTTATAGTATTTTTCTCTACTCATATCTATAATAGTAACTTAGCGACTTGGCCAAACGTAAATGTTATTTCTTCAGAGTGTCTGACAAATCCATGTGAATATTGCAAATTGCAGCGGAGGATTAAATACCAAATGAATGGAAATAGCATGGATGGATGTTGCTGACTTCCTAGTTCTGATATGGACCATTTGATAGAAAACAACAAACAACCAATAACCACTGAAAATCAAACTTGAGTTACATCAAACACAATGTCAGATGTCATTGTAAACAGAGAACATTTCTCTCATTTGTCTTTAAATGTTTAATATTTAGTTGACAAGGTTATATACTGGGTTAATTGAACCAAACTGAAGAGGTAAGGATAAAGAAAGAGAAAGAAAGAGACAGGAGAAGAGAAAATAAAACCAGCACCTACGTACTTAAGCATGCCTTGCTTGTGTATTCATCAATCAAACTTGGAACGGCTTAAATTGTGGCTTACTTACGTAATCGCCTTTGTTCTCAAAACCAATGAAGCAAATCAGATAAAATTTGATCAGTATGTGGACTTGTGGAGAAAAGGATAGGCTTTACTAATATATCGCAAAATTTTAAAATTTTAAAAATAATTTTAAAATTATAGCCCAACTATAAGAGGATTACATTTTTGGGGGGACACGCTGTACAGTCTATTTTGTAAATGTTTAAACCTAAATACATCAGACTCGTCCACAGGAAAAGGCATTTGTACATTCTAATTACCAAATAGAACAGGGAAGAGTCGAATTTGCTTTAGATTTAAGAAGTCTGAAGAAGTTTAGTGTAAAATCCTAAATACTGTTTTAACCTTGTTTGTTCCAATTTCATTGCCGGTTACATCTTTATTCTATGTCAAGTCGCCTATAAAAGGTTCCTTAAAAGAGAAGTGTTTTAAAATTATGCTATTGGGAAACTCCTTACGAAACTGTTTTTGCCACCTTAGACCAGACTATCACTTGTTAAGAAAGGATAGGAAGGCAGTTTGGGAGCTCATGGTATTGAAAGACTGTACGATCCGCTGTACGATCCCTAAATAAATGTAGTCAAGCATGTCTTATATCCAAGTATATGTTTTTGTTAAGTTTTGAATACCGAATGGCGCACTTCTATCCAGAAGGTATATTGGAGATAAAGAAATGTCGTGACATTGTTACATTTTGGTTTCCCCTTTAGTGTATTCTTTGCTAAAAGTATTGCAATGTAGTTTCAATTGAATGGAAGGAGGTTAAAAATATTATGATTACAAAATTTCAGTAATAGAATTATACTCTATAAAGTATAAGCTACAACTTCATGATCAATTCAAAATGTAAGTCCTAATTGGTCCGTATCCGATTGGATTTTTAACTGAAAGTATGGAAGTTTTATCATCAAAGACAAATCACATAAGTTCCTGTTTAGGTAAAATTTTGTTAATTATAATCCTTCAGCATATGAGATAATATAATCGTCAATATTTAATTAGAAACCTAAAATGTATAAAGAAAAACATGGGTATTTTATAGAAAACTTGTTTTTAAAGCATAACGAATTCCACGACGCTACAATAATTGCAAAAATACATCATCAGTTGAGAAAATCACTACAGATAAAGTCAAAAGTCAACATCGCCTATACATAAAAGTCAATCCCCTTACAAAAAGTTCAGATAAAAATCTACACAAAAACTTGTTGCCCAGAGACACCGAAATAATCACTGCCTTAAGCATGTTAAGGAATGTTTGACAATTTGAACTATTTTAACTCTGGACAAACGGTTGAAATTACCAAAAAATTAACATAATGAAGTGAAAATTCTTTTTATGGTTCTACCTGAAAAGCCACTAATATGAGAGTTAGTATAGTCAGATTTCTTTGATTGCCCTTTCTTCGTCTTGATTGCAAATATGGTCAAAAATTAATAATTTTTAGAATGCGATTTTCAATTTTCCATGCTAAATTTGAGGCTTCGTCTGTCCATAAAGTGCTAAAGAGGGCAACGAATTCAACCGGAAATAATAGATGCCTTGACCATGCCATGGTTGAATACCTTACTGTAGTGTGTTTGGTCCTATATTGTGTTCCCTACGTCCATGTTGGGACCAAGATACCTTGACTTTTAAGTGTACTATTATTAGAAGGCCAGAAGCCTCGGGCTAGAACCGAATAATGGCAAAACTACAATATTAATCATAATTTCGGCACATAATTAAATAATAGTTGCAAAATTGACTATGTGATCTAATATTATAGTAAGGAGGTGATGGCGGGGAAAATTAATGCCCCAAGATAGACTTGACCAGCCTTTGCAATTTGCAACAGTATTTTGATCCACTGAACTTAGATATTGGTGCAAGGAATTGTTACATATCGTTTGAATTCATTTTTAATTAAAAAAAGAGGTCAGGTCCGTCATTTGATATGCACTATAGCTACGGTCAGCATCAAGGTCCAAGGCTTGGATGGTTTACACTAAATTGTTGTTTTTTTTGTAAAATATAAATTTAGGATCAAAACAATAAAAGTTGTATGAGGTGAATGTGGCATAAGCCTATAAAGATTTGGTTCTTCTTTTTGTTTTAAACAGCGTTTCAAAAGTTAAAAAAACCCTTGCCCCCATATCCCTAACGTCCCTAGAGAAAAATATGACAATCACCGCAAAAAGTGAGGTAGCGGTATTTTTGTTGTCAGATCTAGGAGCAATTTCCCACTAATCCATGGCAGGGGTCCGCTCCGTGATTTTTTTGTCAGGTTTAAGGTCTTAGAGACGTTAGGGATATATACCGGAATGACGGTCCTTCGGAATAATGGAACTGGGGGAAGCACTCCATGTGACTACGCGGCATGTGTAAGTCGAACGATCCCCCTTTTTGACCCTCTCAATACCCAATGACCCCGTTTTTCATCTGATACCTAATGACCCCTTTTGGCATCACAATGCCGCAGTTTTCATAATCCAGTACCCAATGACCCCATTTTTGGGGGTCAACCTTTTGCTTAAACTTATGGTTAGCATGACAGGAACAGTGCCATTGATCCACATAATATTTGGCTTCGCAGTACCCAATGATCCCACTTTCAAACAAAATAGTACTGAATGAACCCCTTTTTTATACCCAATGGCCCCTTTTTCAAAGGGCATCAAGTACCGATAGCCCCTACTTTTGGATTGCGGTTTAAACATCCCCGTCACTTTTCAAGTGAGTGCCCTCGGGCCTTCACACAATTAGGTGAAAATAGACAGATTTGTACACGCCAGCTCTGTGAATGGGTATCTCAGCATTGTTTATTTGCCTTTTATGGTATTGCTTAGTAGGTGGTAATTGCGGACAATTCATTTCAGTTTGATACAATACGAAGACAAATCGATGCCCTTGGGGTTATCAGTAGTCCCAGGATATGCGAGAATCATCTTTATAGGCCAGTCAAAATAGAATGAATGCTGCCTTAACCCAAAACTAATTGCAACAGAATCAATTCCAACAGAATTGTATTGAGAATACCTTTAAAAACAACATATCAAAAGTCTACTAAAATCAAAGGAGTGGAACATATATTTTTAAGGGGGTAAGGTTTATACAGGGGTCAAAATATGAAAAGTATCAAAACGCGTCGAAAAGTATGCCAACGTGTTCGTTACATTTCCAAGATTAAAAAAAGGTATAGTTTGCCATATCTGCAGGTCGTAGTTCAATAGTTATGAGCCAAAAAATGTTCAAGGTCACAATGGGGGTAAATTTTCAGATATATCCGTTCGTCATACAATGGTGGTCAAAATTGTTCGTCTAATGGTACAGAACCCGAAAATATACTGGTTGCCACCATCTATAATAGTCGTTGCATAAGTGAACGCAAAATGTGACTGGGCTACCAGGGTCTATGGGAGGTCACTATTCATAGCTCTGTAATTCTTATATAGAAAGTTCAAACAAAGAATCTATTTACTTTATCTTATCTAGTTGGCTAGTGGGACAAATTTTACAGTTTTTTACAAACCAGTCGATCAATCGGACCATTCTATGAATTTTACCCCAGGATGACCTTGAACTGTTATGAGCCTATTGTATACTAAAACTATAACGCGTAGATAGGGCAAACTATACCTTTTTTTAACCTTCGGAGTAGCCCAATAAATTGGTACATCATTTAAATCAATTCGAACAATTCCAATTTTTTACCCCTGTACAAACGTTGCCCCCCCCCCCTATTTTCTACATGTTCCACTAGGTTGATTTTGGTAGACTTTTAATATATTACTTTTGGACTATTTCAGAGTATATTAACATCAAAATTGTTTCTGTTGCAATTTGTGTGGGGTCAAGTCATACAATTATTGGACTATTAGAAGCTTCTGCTTCTAGAAATACACTTTGGTTTCTATTTGTACATTTGTGGCCCGGGAGGCCACTTGTATTCAAAGGTGGATATGATGCGTGAACATGGACTTTCAAAATGCACCCTAAACACGTATTTTCACCGACTATAAAACAAGCTAAAACATACCCTAAACAAGTATTTTTATCTGTTTATGATACCCTCAAACAAACGCAGTGCATTGAATCGTAAATATACCCTTTATTTTCTTGCTTTGCTTTACTTCCCAAGTTCCGATTACAATATTTTGGATGATTTTAATCCCTGCTTAATGAGATATAACATGACAATTTCAGGTTAAGAAAAAAACATACCCTTTTTTCCATATTTTGCTGTTTTTGACACCCTAAACGATGTACGCGTGTACATCGCCTGTTGGAAAAAAAACACCCTTTTTACGCGTTTTCTTGTTCACGCATCATATCCACCTTTGAATACAAATGGCCCCCCGGGATTTGTGGCTTCCTATATTTCAAAAGCGGGCAAGATATTCAAGTTCTTTCCCGACTGCTTCCCGCACACTTTGGGAAAGATGATCCTAGTTGCTGAAGAGGGACCAGCAGAAAGTTACATCAACTCATGATGCGCTGTTATTAAATATTTCACTATAGGCAGTGTCGGCGCCAGACGTCTTTTTCAGGGGTGAGTCAAAAGTGATTTTTTGAGGGAGAAACAAACAAATTGGAGATTTTAAAACAATTTTGGCCCAAAATTGCTTTAAACCTGGTCATTTTTTTTTGTGCATACGGACGTAAGACTCTCAAGGGATATGAACAGAGTCTAATGATATGGCGGATATCTTCATAGATAGTTTGGTACATAGCCTTTATAATATAAAGGACCAGAGCTGACATATTCGGCTAAAAATATATTCTGTCAGAAATGGGGCGACTTTATACACTCTTTGAAAATCCTTAATTTTAATTAGCAGCAAGAGTTGCTACCAAATGACCCTACCACACCAGTCCAGATAACCATCCGAATCACACGCGGTTTCTTTTAATGGTTCACACTTGCCGGTAGCATTATAAAACTTACAAAGAAACACAATACATATTATTATATGCCGGCTACAAACATGTTTGCTTGTTATCATGGTTATTGAAGGCGTTAAATCTGAAAAGAAAGTTCAAATGCCCTCGATAAGGGGCACGTCATGTTAATCATGATTTTGTTACCCAAAACACTCGTATTATTTTGGACATAATAGTGGCGATGCTGGAAAAAGGTACAAGGTTACAAAAGGCTTCACCCCTTTACGTCTGGCGGTTACTGACTTTAAGGAACTACAAGGTTGATAATTGAAAGCTTTTGAAGGACACTTGTAGGTTACAAATTTCTGATCCGATTCGCGATATGGTCCAAGTTATGGCCTGACCGTAAAGTTGAGTATGGACACAATTTTTTTGCTGAAAATGATTGATTAGGGTGTGTAGAATCAGGGGAGGGCGGCCAAGAAATCCCAATTTCCCACGTCGCCACTGGTTTAACACGTAAAAGCGAAATCTTGACGAAAAATTCTGAATTGTTTATATGTTGTCAAGGAATATTTTCTTATTCCAAAACCTTTGGAGTTCAAGAATCAACTCCACTGGGTTATTTCTGAATTTTCTTGTATTAATAACGAACGAGGACGAGGTCGTATGTTGGTAATGGGAACACCCATGACCGACCCACATCAAAGCACCCAAATCGGTTTGTGGCTTGCACTCCGTATTACTGTAATTTCTTTTGACATTTTTGGTGAATTGCTATAATGAATGAGGCTTGGCCGCCACCGCCTGTGTAGAATAAGAATCTGCTGGGTGCGACCTGGGCATCCTTGAGCATTTTAAGAAATCCAAGATGGCGTCGCCATATATGATAATTATCTATTCAACCCTATATTATCAAACTATGGAGTTACTATATACTATAGGACCCAATGAACAAGTGCATGGCACTTGTAACATTTAGTCATACTCCAAATTCAAAATGGAAGCCAAATCTAATAATTTAAAATATGCCATATAACAGCAAATACCTGCGATAAAAAATAAACATGAAGTACTTAGCTTATGTTGTTAGACACAATAAATGCATTTTTTTTTTTTTTTTTTTTTTTTTATATATATATATATATATATATATATATATATATATATATATATATATATATATATATATATATATATATATATATATATATATATATATATATATATATATATATATATATATATATATATATATATATATATATATATATATATATATATATATATATATATATATATATATATATATATATATATATATATATATAGTCGTTGTTGCTGCCCAGCACTGGTTGTGTTGAATAGAGTCTTGTGGCCAGGTAGGATGAGTGGCAACAGTGCTAAATAAATAATCAAAATGACAACTGTCATCGATATACAACGACGTGTCGACATTATGTCTTCGTCAGGTTGCAAAGATCACGTGTTTACTTTAAAAGGTATAGCTTCTGCTGGACTGGCTGAGAATAAACACACATTTATGGCATTCCTGGATTTCCGAAAGGCATTCGATACGGTATGGAGAAATGGTCTTCTCTCGGTTGCTTGGAATTTGGGTATTAGGGGGAAGATTTGGAATTTATTAAACAGTCTTTATGAAAATGTCCAATGTAACGTTGAATTTGGTGACATTATAACTGACTTTTTTGATATTGATGAAGGTCTCAAACAAGGCTGTGTGCTTTCCCCTATTCTCTTTTGTTTATATATTAATGAATTATCTAAAATGCTTAATGAACATGATGTTGGTATTCATGTTTTGGGTGTTAATATTAAATGTCTTTTCTGGGCTGATGATGTCGTTTTGGTTGCTGATAACGAACACGATTTACAACGTATGCTTAATGTTGCCGCTGATTTTTCCAAACAAATGGATTTGAAATTTAACTACGATAAATCAAATGTCCTAATTGTCGGTAAACGTACTAACAAGCACAGATTTTGGCAACTAGGTGAGGACTTCATAACCGAGGTCGAAACATACAAATACTTGGGTGTGCACATTACTAGAAACCTCTCCGATCATCATCATGTTTCTGAAATAATTAAGAAGGGCAATAGATTAATTGGTTACATTAAATCCATTATTGATAACCAGGATGACTTCAACCGTGTATACTTTGGAAATATCCTATGGAAGACTTTGGCGCTCCCAGCGATCAACTATGCTTGCGCTGTTTCTTCTTTAAGCACAAGTGATTATAAGAGGCTCAATAACTTACAGCTCCAAATGGCTAGAGCCATCTTAAAAGCGCCCAGAAACACTCCTGCGGCGGCTCTTTTGGGTGATCTGGGCTGGAATGATCTAAAAGATCATGATATAGTTAAGGTAAAAATTGTATATAGAATTTTGGTATGTATTTAAATAGAGGCCTAAACTTGTCTTTAATGCACTTTATATAGTAAATACTAAACAAACGTGAACTGGGAAGTGGGTTTATTTTTCTTTAATTCAATCCGTAATATTTTTCCTATGTGACAACAACATGGATTTCAGTTCAAACTGCATCTTGAAAACCAGTATCGAACTGTTTATAATCTCATCGAAACCAAATCAATCGTATTAACACACTGGGTATGAAGATGCTTGTCACAAATCGTCTTTAAATTACTATGTTTCAATTTAAAACTGCCCTTTTCTTGAGGACTATCTACTTGATAAGCTTGATTTTTCTGTGCACGTTTAAAATTTAAAGCACGCCCCTAATACATTGGATTTGGATAGGAAAATAAGTATTTGCGACAAAGACCATTTCTGGCAATCACCCTTTGCAAAGATGGTCTGGAGGATGCAGATGCTGAAACACTTTTGTTAGAATGCAAAGCGTTTAATGACTATTAGGAATCCGAAATTGTATGCAGGTTATGAATTTGTTTGGACTATCTTTAGTAACAGTGATTTGATACTCAGTTGATTTTGTATTAGGTAGCAAGGTTATTAATCTCCAACTCAATGCCATTCTCCCACGTAAATTATCAAACCATTGATAATTAATTGATAAGTTCTGCCAAATACTTAACTTAAAAGAACATGCGCATGTAGATGTTAGAACAAGTCTTAAGAATTTGCAAATGTAATCCACTTCATTATGTTCGGTAACTAATGTGCATGTTAGTCCTGTTTTAATTTTACTTTATAATGGATGCTCACTCATGTTGATCTTATGTTTAACTGTTACTGTATTTGGTGGGTTTTTTGTGTAAATGTGATGCATGAATGCGTAAGAATTTGTATTTGTGTAATCTGGGCGCCTGTGTGGCTGTGTGTTTGAGTGTGCGGTGTGTGTGTGTGTGCATGCATGTTGTTTGAGAGTGTGTGTGAGGGGGGAGAGTGTCGGGTTTGGTGTGTGTGAAGGGCAAGTGTAATGATTAGACTTTGGTTTATTGTGGTTATACACTGGGTGTGTGAAACATGTAAGAGAGAAAGTACAACACTTCTAATGGATTGACACACAAGTTATATTGTATGTACACATTGTTTTCCGGTCAGCACCCTTCACACATCAAGGAGTTGCACACATTTATTCACTATGTGTCTGTGTGTACTACCAGTGTTGTCAAACCACGGTGAAGAGATTGTATTTATTCACTTACCAGTCTAATCTTTCTTTCAAAAATATTCTGTATCATATGTTTATAATGTTGATTTTGTAAGAACGCACCGTCACAAGACCGTGTGCCGCGGTTATAAAAGCGTTGTTCAAATAAAAAATAAATAAATAAAGTGAAAGAGCTACACTACAACAATGAGTACAAGCAAATATAAAAGTTTATAGTGTTAAAAACACGCTGGAGTCATACAAGAAAACGAAGCGCCACCAGTTGCCCTACAATGCCAGTTACATTTCAACAAATCATTTCACATTGATACCAGCGGGCTTCAGAGTGTTGAGGGAGGAGAGGCAATAAGTGATGTCAGCAATGTGACGCTGGTTGTCTGAGTCACAACATTGAACCAGGTTCTGTTACGGCAGTGCTGACACCAGTGGGAACCAAGTATACTCAAGTGCGTCTGCCCCATTGGCAACCTTGGTCCCATTTCTTCTATTCCGAATTCTTTTTTTTTAGAACATCATGGTAATCATAAAGCACCATAAAGCCTCAGATCCAATTGTTGATTTAAATACTTCCAAACTGCACTTGTTCTTGCTTAAGGTTATATTGGCAGAGAAGTTTGGCAATTAGTATTTCCATTTCTTGTGTAAAGGCCGTCTGTTCTGACTTGAATACGTTTGCTTAGTTTTTTTGTGCGTTTTGTTTTCTTGCTTGATTTAATTCTTGTTGGTTTGTAATTCAACGAATTCAGAACCGTTCGAGTGCAGATCCATTATTATACGGAATAAAGTCCAATCTCGTTATAACACCATCCACGTGGCGCAATTCATTTCCCGTCGAAATGTGTCCGACAGTTGACTCTTCGGGAAGTTATTGGTTGAGTTCTGGTGGTAGAGTGCATGTATGTTTCTAGGTAGGTTTTTTTTTGGTACCGGTCTTTCTGTGAGATACTATGGTAGGAATAATAGGACGAAGTTTCCCGCTGCTCTGGTTACCGCATTACCTCACATGAATAGGAACTCTTCTGAGCTCAATAATTATTACATCAGCACCTCTAAGCTTTAAAACTATATATTTAAGCTGTATGGAGGTTGACGGTGGGAAAACACGGTATGCATTTTCTTGCATTGTCAGAGAAATGGACCAAGTTTGCAATGGGGCAGACGCCACTTGCGTATACATTGGTGCCTCTTACATTATTAACTTTATATGGCTCGATCTTTTTTAAAACTTGGTGGGTTTTTTTTTACGTTGCCAACGTCTTTTTGGTAGATTTCCTTATTTTTGTGAACATCGAAAAGCTGTGCTTGTTTGTCCGTTGGTCAATTTGTATGCATAAAAGTTTATAAATACACTTTAGTTGAAATGTGTTATTATTTCCATATACGTATGCGTTGTTTAATAAAAGCAGTGTTTTGGGGAAGTATTGAACAAATTTTTTCTAATATTACAGTTTTGAAGTCCATTTTTTTTTCTCGGTATATTCGGTAATTTGATTTGGTTGTCTATACTGCTCTTAAAATAGATAATAAATGGAAGCGCTTAAAGTCCTGGCCATGGGCTATAAAAATATGAGATTTTTATAAATTTATTATAATTGGAACATAAAACTTTTAATGTTTTTGACGTTTTTATCTTCTTCTTCAGTTTACTGAGATATCAGATTTTAAAGTTTTCTTCCTTCTGGCAAATTTTTGGGCTTTTTCACAAAAAAAAAATAGAATTAAAAGACATAACATTGTGAAAATGTATTTTTTGTACCCTTTTGTTGATATTTACATTACACGCTATTTTTACATTTTAAAAAGAAACAAATGAGTTACTGTTTGAATTTAGTGTAGTAAGTCGTATTTTTCTAAAGGACAAACGTATCAAGTCTATCACCAACACTGGCAAACAGTGTTTAGAACGTTATGCACATGAAGTGTTCAAGTATTAAACATGTCAAATCTCTATAAATGCCTGGGTTTCAATCTCTACACACCAAATGTCCAAATGCCTAAAAGTTTCGAATTTAAACATGTTTAGATATAAGATGTTTAGATATTAACAGATATTTACACAAGGTGTTTAGAAACGTGTTGCAAAACAGTGTTTAGAAATGTGTTAATTTCTAATCGCTGTTTTGCAGTGAACCGTACAATTAGGGAACCACCTGTTAAGTTCTAACGATAAGCTAAAATTTATAAGATGCCACTTAGAAAGAATCCCTCAAAACAGTTAATTGTGAACCCCTGGAAAAGTACGTAAAAGTACACTGAAAAGCCCCAACCCGGGCTGAAAATTACGAAAATACTAATTTGCAATCAACAAAAACCCGTATTCGTGCCATGGTTTTCCCTGCAAGTGGCATCTTCTCTGCAAAAACATGACATATATGTCATTTTACAGTACATTGGCCTCTTGGCAGGAAATTCGAATTCAATTTATATGAAATACTGTGCACACCTTATGCAACCGCAAATCTGTAAATCAACCCGGTCTAGCACGAGAAACCTCTTTTGTAAGAGGAACATTTATAATGTACTTATTCCAATTGTCCCAGAATAAACGTCTATAATGACTCGCTATATGTGCAAGGAATGTGTGAATAATAGAAACGGTGCCACTGAATTCGAGGTTATTTACGATGGTATTAACTGAAATCCAATAAAAATCAGTACTACTTCTTCAGTACTTGAATTTCGACTGGATATCATGAAATTGTGTCCTCCTCTGCTAAAAGAATGCTACACTAACTGAGACTTTAACTTATATTGGGCTAATCATATTCCCAATGGAATAGTGTATTTATGGAATCTACTGTTTTCCTCATCGAGAAGAGATTTTTTCCCTGTGATATTACTTGCTATAGTTTATAGGAATATTTTTGGTTCAAATTGGTGAAAATCACCGTATCATTTTAATATATGTCTCATTTTCCTTCCAAAATAGCTCTTTAAGTCTGTTTTTTTTACGATACTTCAAAGACATTTTTATGTTATTAAACATGCATTCAATGTAAAAGGAACTGGCAACTCCTGATGTTTCCTGTTTCCTCCTGATATAACTTAACACTAATACTTACATACTAAGAAATATTTGGCCAATGGGCATGTTTCAAACCAACCTCCTTGTACTATTTTATATTTATTATACTTCATTCCGTTTCTATGGTCAGGTGACTGTTTAGCCTACACACCCAAAATTAAAGATATGCTCCAACAGAAACTCATACTAGCATAATATTAATATGCCGAAAGTAGTGGCCCACAGCGTGCCTCGAACTGACAACAACATACAATGCAAAATAAAATCATAATGTCTATGGGGGTGTGTAAAAATAAAAAACCTAAAGGACCAAGACCTAAGACCTAAAAACAAAACCTAAGGACCCTATCAAAACTAAGACCTATACAACTAAGACCTATAAACTAAGACTAGTATAAAACTAAGACCTATAAAACTAACGACCTATTATAAAACTAAGACCTATAAACTAAGACCTAGTATAAAACTAAGACCTAAAACTAATCACTATAAACTAAGACCTAGTATAAAACTAAGACCTATAACTAGACCTATTATAAACCTAAGACCTATAAACTAAGACAATAAAATAAGACCTTCTTATTGTGCTTTTTTGGCGCCCCTTCCCTTCTATTTTTATACGTCCTCTTTTTTGTTGCACATTGTAAATTTGTATTTCCCTTATATAATTTCTCCCCATTTTTGGCCCTAATTTTGGCGCTTCTTATCTTCTTAGCTTTCTTTACAGTCCACCATCCATCTCTTAATTTTCTTTTCTTTTCCTCCCCTTTCCTTTCCTTTCCATCCCCTTTCCCTTTCCTTCTTCCCCTTTTCCTTCCCTTTTCTTCCCTCCCTTTCCCTTCTTTTTCTCTTTTTTGTTTCCTTCTTTTTTTGGCGTCCCCTTTGGCCACCAGGGACAGAGCGCCCCCCCCCCCGGATACGCCCATGATAACTAGGAATTTTCCTCGTGAAGTAAGTACGGACCGTGATCATTTTGCGAAGTGTAAGGGCTAATTATAATCGCGTCAGAATTTTGTCAGGCAAGCCACGCGCACGCAATGTATTATGCAAATTAAATCGCGGTATAATAGGTGCGGCACGCCACCCACCTATTTCTATTTATACACTAGATAGCAAAACGCCAAGCTCAAAAGCCGTAACCATCTTTTCCCGCAGCGCATACTTATTTCCATAGCTGGGTGTACCATTTATTCAATATTCCCTGATTTACATAGCGTGGTTTAACCAATTTAATTCATAATATTCACGCATTTGCTAGAACGATGTAAAGTACCGTTTCCAGGCCAACAGGTTACGGCGAATGCGCGTACGCATGCGATTTTCGAATGGATACCGTAATGATTTTATAATTTTCAAAACACGGTTACGTGGCCGCCTATTCTTCAACGCGGTCGTACGACATCTCTGTTATTAATTCTATGAGACGCCACCCGACCATTACAAATCGCGTGACGCTTGCCAGAATTATTTGTGCTTCCGGGTTGGCGCCTTCACGCTGCGCGTACTGCAATTTTGCCTGAGAAATTCTGTCAGCGATTATAGTGGTGGTGTAATCCTTAAATCCTTCAGTCCTAAAAACACCAGTAGAACCACGTACGAAACGGTCGCTGAGCTGCAGCTGCACAGTAACAGCTTACGTTTCTCTGAGATTTTGGCCCGAAATTAAGTTCCAGGACCATATTGTCTCGGAACATATGGTCCTGATAGCTCTGGATCTAGGAATTGAAAATTATTGGGGGGGGGGGGACAAATAACATATGAAATATGGGTGTAGGCTGCTTGGTTCTTCGAAAACCTTCTATACAACTTTCTACCCCGCTTTCTACTTGGCGAACCGATGTTTGTGATTACTAGTATTAGTAAGTAACCGTATGGCCTTGTATACCTCGATCAAACCAGCGGAATTCCACCAAGCAGTCTCTTTTTTGTGCTTCTTTGCAGTGCCAAAGAAAAACGCGGATTGGTTGCTTTGCTATAAGTAATAATGCATGGCTATGTGGTTTCCACATTCACACTTGATGCTTTGCTCATGCTGGTGATGCTGGTAAAAAAGGCTATATGCGAACCCACAAAACGTACATGGTACATTGAAATGTCATTGTCTTCGTTTTATAGGTCTTAGTTTATCGGGTCTTTGTTTTATAGGTCTTTGTTTCGTTCTTTGTTTTATAGGTCTAGTTTTATATTTCTTTTGTTTTATAGTCGGTTGTTTTATAGGTCTTTGGTTTTAGGTCCTAGTTTTATAGGTCTTTTAGTTTTATGGTCTTAGTTTTATAGTTCATGGTCTTAGTTTTATAGTCTTAGGTCTTTGTTTTATAGGTCTTATAGTTTTTATATGGATCTTAAAGGTCTTTGTTGTTAATAGGTCTAGTCTTTCTTTATCATACACACCCCCTGTCTATTGCTTAGACCGCTGAGCCACAGAGGAAGCTGTAGTGTTAAACACGCGAGTTTTGTATATGCTCGTATGAGGGTTCAGTGGTGATGTTTGGACCACAGATTTCGTACACATCATTTTTCTTTTTTTGTATAAGTCCACTTATTTTCAATGTTAGCAGTAAAAGGCAACTCATGAGGATAAAATAAAATCATGTACTAAATGTTGACCAATATCATTTCATATAAAGGCCTGTAGGTCGTGATACGGTTTTTTTTTTTAAATTTCACATTTGCCACTAATAACCGTTATAATGACTGTTTGAAAGCATTTCTACTCGTCCGTTTCCGTTTTCTTGAATCATATCTTGCTCGTGAAATGTGTCAGATATACTTTTATGGTTGACAGACCATGCTATGCTTTTGTCATTACGAGTATTCAGCGATGTTCACGATACTGCCCACCTAGGATTTTACCGTCAAACCGCGTCCAAACAAGGAGTTTTGTTTCTGTTAAAGGTGGTTTGTTCCATTTGTGTATTGGTGTTCTCTACTTTATATACGAGCCTGGGCACTTGCACAATACACCCCCTCAAGTACCGTGGGACAAACTTCGGTTTTGATGGTAACGCAATAATTTATGTTTTGCAAAGCCTATTCAATACTACTGGTGCTACTAAAGTGGTTAAACCCTAAAACGGCGGTTTTTTGTTTATATCTTGGGATTGAAATGGATTCGATCGAGGCTCACCTTGTTCATGACATATGAGAAAAACTACGGCCTTTCATCCCTGATACAAAATCGATACTACTTCCGGGTACTCAGGGTGGTCCAAAGACGATCGAACACGCCCCTTTTAATTATTCACGGTGTTGTGTCGCTTGTTATCAGGATGTTCTAAGTTTTTTTTTTTGCTGTTTTTTCTGTTTTTCGGGTTGTTTTTATTTAAACTTGTTGCACACTACCGGTGTGTCTTAATACACATCTATCATATGGTGTTTAAAAAGCTTACTGCTTCGTCATCTGGAATGCGGAGCATATGCCCAAGGACATTTTGCTGTCGAGTTCTTACACTCAACAAGAGCCTTCATGCTGGTCATGGTGTAAATGGTGCCAGTACGTGGTCAGTTTGTTTGATGTTCAGCATATTATGTGGTAGCAAGAGGTTGCGAATGCGTTTTTTTTCATATCTTTTGTGATGACCCAGACTCGCATCCATATAGAATAAATGGTGACACGTGGTTGTGTTTGAAACAGGCCCCATTGGTGGTTATATGGATGGGTTCTTCATACTTGCTCCAACTTCCAGAAAGCCAGCTGCCATCCAATTCAGTACCTTTGTACCTTTTAAGATCACTTGCACTATAGATGCAACCGTCACATGATTGATTGGACTGTTGTAGATTTGGAGGTTGCTGCTCATTATTCCGAAGATTCGCTTATCCGAAGGTCGTTTAATCCGAACACGAAAATTTCCTATACCTACGTAGGCGTTATTCCGAAGGTTCATTAATCCGAACATTTGTTTCTTTATTCCGAATGTTCGTTTATTCGAAGGTGTGTTATTCCGAAGGTTCGTTTATCTGAAGGTTCGTTGATGCGAAAATGAAATAAAGTTCGTTGATCCGAAAATTAAATATATAAATTCGAAAATGACCCTGACCGTAACCCTAAACCCTAACCCTAAACCTAGCCCTAAATCCTAACACTAAACCTAGCCATAAACTCTAATAACCCTAAACCCTAAACCTAAGCCATAATCCTAAACCCTAACTCTAAACTTATTTTCGGATGAACGAACCGTATTTCCTTTTCTGATAAACGAACCTTCGGATTACCGCACCTTCGGATTAATAAACCTTCGGGATAACTAATTTTCACTCAACCCCCTTCCCCTAGTTGGAACCATAAGTGAATGCAATGGAATTTACTATCTGCCTGGAAATGTGTTGAGTTTAAGGAAGTGATAGATACTAAAAGACGGAAAGTAATTTTGAAATTTGCCATTTTATATGGTTTCATTTTAAATTAAAAACCCCTTCCTCCATCCACATCCACGTGTATGTGAACTGTAATGCAAAACCATCACAGAGGTCACTCCATACTCAATACAATGGTGTTGTTTATCTGTAACCTTGATTGCTAATTGTGTGCATAAGAGCCTATAATATAGCATCATTCCAGGGGCACAGTTACAATGACCTTCTTGTGTACCTGTATGATAACAGGAACTGACCTTTTGCATTCTGGGTATCATGACTCATACCTAACAGCAGAGTTAATCTTTGAAAATTTACAGTAGTGAGTTGAAGCTTTTGAACTGTGCCATGGAATTGAGACTAGTGTATATAACAAGCTGCAAAATTTATGATGAAGTGTGAAGGCTGCTAGAAATGTGCTTATTTAATGGATAGGACATTTGAAATCACCATTGCTAGCATAACTTAGACCAAGTTAATTTGGCAATAAAAAATACTGAAATTATTGAAATCTCAACAAATTTCATATTTCAGCAGGTTGAAAGCACCACTAAGTACTTGTGGGCCACACCCCTGGGGGGGGGGGGGTCCTCTACGTTGGTTTTGGGTAGGGGTTTGCGGTGTGAAGCGCCAGACTTGGGAGCTTGTGAATTGAAAGTTTAGCAATAGAAGGGTTTTCGGAAGTAATATGGACTCTGGAACTTAATTTTGGGCCAAATTTGAAGTTTAGGAGCTGTAGAACTGGCAAAAGGACATCGCCGGATAAGAAATGAAGGAGGCCCTCTATAATCATTATAGTTATAATTCATCAATTTTGACTTGGTGTTTTACAAGTACTTTATCATGTATGCAAGGTGTTATATATCATTAAAATACCCTTGTATCAAGAAAAAAATAGAAAAGTCAGAGAAACTTCAGGGGTATGCTCTCTAGAAAAAGCAAAGCTAAGAGCATGCCTCCGTTACAAGTTATGACTTAAATGAAGAAACAGGAAGATGTTGCATAGCTGCCCATTGTTATGGAGCTTGTAAATGATGCCTAGATAGACACTTTGTCCTTCATAAGCTACAAAGAGGCTACTAGAGGCAGCAACAATACCCAAATACCTATTAACTTATGCTTATAGTGCAATGAGTGCCAAGATTTGGATTATATAATCGTCTTCACACCAAGCAAACTCTATTATGCAACACAATGACCCGCAATCTTAATGGCCCATGACAGCGCTTTTATATCATGAGCAAGTTAACTCACAAATACACTATTAAAATCCCATTCACATGGCGCAGTTTAATAGCTTTCATTCACAGTATATTGAGCAAATACACCCCCTGCATTTTAGTATTATTTATGATACCCAGAACCTGCATGGTCAGCGGTTGTTAACATGTGCCCATCCAAGGCTAATGAACTGAGCCCTTGGTAGATTAGCATGCCTTACCTCGTCGTGTGGTATGGCACGTACATATGTAATAGGGTGTTGTTGTTTTTGGCAATTCCATTTAGTGTTCAGGCCCCCCAAAAAACAAAATGCAAAAATAGGGTCTTTCCCCCCCCAAGAACCAGAATGCCACTCACATATATGTTGCTAATTAATATAACACACATCCTTACAAAGCGGCATTTTGGTTCTTGGGGGGGAAAGGGTTCAAATTTGGAAATTCCATTACGCATTGGAAGCCTATATTATAATTTTAAAGAAAAGACACTTTTGGAGAAGTTATGTAAAGTGGAATTTTTTGAAAACCACGAAAAGGTAAACTTCGAGCATGTCGCTTTATAGTGGGGAATGTTTCAAATTCATCCGTTCACGGGGACGACAACACGCGCGTATGAAACGGACCTTATGGGTGTAAGGCTGACGCTTTCAAACCATGGGTTATAATCAATGACAGAGAAGGTACAAAAATAGGGTCTTTGGGTGAGAGGTGTGAAAGCAACTATAGTCCGCGGGAGCCATAGTCCGGGCACCATAGACGATAACGGAATAAAGCGTAAAGTGCTACTGAAATTAATGTTGCCTGAAGAGTAACTAAATTGAGTGCCTATTCCTTACCGATCGTAGCGGATTGAGTACGCGGGACTAAATTACTGAATAAATTACTTCCGCCAAACGGCCGCATTCAGTATTCTGCCGCCACCTCCTTCAACATGCAGTTATTCTGTTGGGCTGCGACTTCATAGGTGGTGTACACAAACTAAATTCTTCCAAAAACCTTCCCACAAATACATAGGGATATTTGGGCAAGCAATTGCACATTTCACCAAAATGGGGTCTTGGTTGAAGAAACGTCAAATTTACCAAATTTCAAAAATCAAAAGTAAGAGGTCTTGCCAGCTCAGTAAAATGATTCCTTTTTTCAAAGAATAGGGGGTGTTGGGTAAAGAGTGATAAATTCTGATTTTTTAAAGCTATAGATCTATTTTACATATAGTGACTCTTACGACTATAGGCCTACTGCGCAAGCTAAGGACCAAAACACGGGAATGTCTATTTGCAACCCTGACGTTGATTACCACCTAAACTCACTGCGGAATAAAAAAATCGTTAACGCAATAACCGGAATAAGCACACGTACGGGTATGCTGGTCAACCGGGACGTCACGGCAGGAAACAACAAATATTGCAAAAATCATGAGGAACGCCAACTCCTCCCAACATGCAATCCCTTTTAAATTCGGAAAGAGGTGCCATATGGCCCCTCCCTACGAATTCTGCAGCTTGACGGAATAAACCAAAGGATAAGATTGCAGAAGTACTCTTGCCTAGTGTGCCTCAGCTTCAAGTCCCATGCGATTTTCATCCCAAATTGCATGACGGGTGTGATTAAAACTTGCATGCCAGCCATTTTATAACTATTTAGCTTTACCTTTAATATAAACTTTCAGACTGACTTTCAAGTTAGATCGGCAGCCTGTGACAGCTAGCAGTTCACTGACAACACTGTTTGACACTCGAGAATTTGACCGAAAGTATGACTAAGAGCATAAGGTACAGGACAATAGGGTCCTGGAACCTACATAATCTGGAAAAATTCTAAGCAAAATTTGAATGCCAATGCATGCTCCGGGAGGCATGCAGTACTTGACAAAAACATTCTCCACTGCCATGCTACGACCATATTTGCATTTGCTCCTGGAGCATGTACATTCCACTATGATACAGGAGCATGATTCGACGGGATATTTTCCAGATTATTTAGGACTCACAAGGAAAACATTATAGCGGGGAACAGAAACCCTTTGACGGGCGGCATTATTCCTGGTTCTTTGCGTATTTACTGCGGAAAAAATGCCCTTGCTCTGATTGGCAACCAGAAGTGATCTGCTGTTGTGCGGTCACCCGTCCGACCACGCATATCGCGCTGATAGATCGGCCTTTACAACCAGGAAGTATGCGCTCATCAAAGGGCTTCTGTCTCCGAGTATACTTATGCTCATGGACCATATGCTTCTGGAACATAATTTGGGCCAAAATCTCAATGAGGCACCCTATACGATGCTCACCCAAAAGGCATGTAGGTCCCTACGATTTTGGTTTTGTTAAAAAAAAAATCTGCGCTTTTCTACAGGGAGGAATGCACTAAATTAGTTGAAGGGGGTCGGACACGATCGGCTCGATTTGGGCATGGGGATTTCCAAACGGTTAATTTGGGAACTGTACGGGCATTCTACTAGGCAGTCTCGGTCCCGTGACATTACAAAAATTGTTCAAAGATCTTAGTATATCATGATATTTAAGAAAAAAAAATTATTGACTTCAAAATCCGTCGGGGTTAGTGGATTAAACCCCGGTGCAAAATAGTGCAATTTCCCACTAACGGTCATTTTAGATTTAAATATTCGTGACCAGGCCTAGTCGTAGTCACGTCTGTGTGTAACTGTTACATATGCGTAAGAAGCGCCCTCCTACCGTTAAGTCAGCACCCGGAAGTTGATGCCGTTTTGAATTCGCTCTTGCTGTTAGGTTACCATGTCCTACACCCTTATTAGTTGATATGAAGCTATGTTAATCTCTACTTTGTCCAGTGGAAGGTCTGTAAGTAGTAGAACGCTTTGTCTTCCATTTTATTACCTGCTTTTTAATCCTAAAGGTATATGTGCAAGGCCACAATCCTGGGCAAGAAAGACTAAGTAAACTGATTATGGAGCTGAAATTAATGCTAATTGCAACTCTCTGCAAGTTTGTGCTGCATTTTTTTACATGATAGCTAAATACTTCAATGACGTATTTGTATGATGTCTTCTTCTTCACTAGTCTTGCAGGTGTTGCTTGAAGTATTACGTGCCGTTTTCAAAAGAAAAAAGACACACTGAAGGAGTATTTATGTACCAGTATTTATGTACCAAATGTTTGTAATACTGTAATTTGCTGTAAATTTACGTACAGATATGTTTGAATACAGCATTAACAATGCTTTTCAAAAACTTCGTTTTTTTCCTTGTATTTTGCAATGGTGATCCAAGTGTAATGCAAAGTGGTGAAATTTGGGCACATAAATATCACTGATTTGGTGTCTTTTAATTTGAACTAACGTAAACTTGAAAGCCAAACGTGCATGTATAGGGACATACGCCCACCTACATGTCTTACAAACAATGGCCTTTGAAGTACTGGTTTTCATCATGTTCATTATAACACAGAGCACAAATTCAAAAGTTTGCTCTCAGGTTTAATCTTAACCCACATGGCCCACTTTTTTTCTTGCCCAGTATTCAGGTATTGTGCCTGCATAGATCAATGCAAAACCTGTCCTACCTTTTTTCTTTTTCAATTTTTCTCTTTGCTGTTTGCACTTATAACTTTAACAACTGTGATTAAACACCTTTGGCACGCCTTTGTCAATGAAGAAAACTTGAAAAAAGTTACTTCTAATTCTAATCTGAATGTTACGTAATCACTTGAAATCGAATCTTCATGGGCGGAAAACCGCTGATTAAAGTAAACAAAATGAAATCTCTAAAATGCGTGCTGTCATTTTCTCCAGTAGCGGTACTACAGCTGCGTCCCCTTGCAACACAATTTCCTCTTGAAAGTGTAATATCACCATAATTCAATACGGTGAATCTAAACATGTTAAACTTTGGTTGATATGTGCAAATCATAACCATTGTGCAATACACCATTTTTGTTAAAGGGGCATTTCGTGATCCACAACATCGTCCCCCGATTTAAAAAAAAACTGAGATTTTTTGTATCATCTGAACCGTTAGCCTTAGTAATCCACGTGTACCTAATCTTTCGTGCAAATTCGGTCGTATCTGCAAGAAATTCACAAAACCATACATAAAACACCTGCTGGAATCTCGAAATGCTCCTTTAATAAAGACCTTTCCTCTTCAAGGGCGTTTATATTATTTATTTCTTCTGTGTGAGGTGAATATAACAGTTGTACCTTGAAACGTGGAACCAAGAAACTTAGACCTTTGGATTGTAATAACATAGACAATTACGCACATTGTATTTATTTAAATAATTTTCGCGAGTATGGCGTCGTATAGGCGATGGTCAGAGGGTGTTTTGAACCAATCCCATAATGAATTGTAATGTGCCTAAACAAATATCATTACTAAGGGATAAAAGTATTCAAGAACTGTACGAACCACAAACTGCCATTTCATGATCATGCTAAAAATGATCGAAGTTCTAGCGCTTTGTGGGCTAAAATGAGTGCAAAAGTAAGACCGGTTTTGTGATTGTGTGTTCAGAATCATATGAAAATTGCCCAGAACTGGAGAATTGTGGAATGGATTCAATACCCCTCTGACTGGGACTGTAAATCTCAAATTATTACAAACAATGGTAAGCCAACATATCAATGACGTTCCATGTACTATAGGCGTAATATGCTCAAGAACAAAAAAAACCCGCATTTTACTTGATTAAAGTTTCAAGTTTCTTTAACTAGATGAGCAGAGTAATCATTACTCTATACAACAGTACAACAGTATGACTAACCAGTCATTTATCTCTTTTACTTGAAAAAGAAAACTTGTAAAAGTTATATTAAAAGCATTACGGAAAGTTTCCTCAATTTCTAGCAATATCTCCCAAGACTTACTCTAGTAACCTTTCTAAAACGTTTTAAACAATTAAATTTTAAATAAACAGATATCCAATTTATCGTTACCTAAAATACCTGAAATGTCTAGGTTACTTAAATTCGATGTGTAAAGTCTTGATATTTTTTTTATTATCAGTAAAACGTATTCATTCAAATATGGCACGATAACGTTACTTTGAAGGAATAACTGGGTTAGCCCAGGCTTTATCAAATTAATCTGGAATGGTATTTAAGTAATTTTCGAACACAGGAATCATATTTATGGTCTCCATACTCCAATGTTGTAAGCGAATGTCTGGTGACACTTCAGTGATCGCACTTTTAGAATATTGCATGGTGACACAATCCTAAAAAGGCTCCCAACAGGTGTGATTAGACAAGTTAAAACACATCCAAGAACATCACCAGAAAACGGGTCTTATTATGCCATGTTTTAGTAGCTTCTTAAGTTTGACCATTGTGATACATCTTGTCCTGTGATTAGTTCAAGAAAGCAATCCGTGATGCACGAAGCACAGTCTGTTAGATACGTTGCTTTTAGGTTTGAAATGGTTGCTCCTTCTTTACTTAGACGTCATCATTTTCACAAATTCTGTAAAATAAGCAAAGTAAACTAATATACATACGAAAAAACTTCTTTACGTCATATTCCTGACTATCTCTGTCATGTTTTGTGCTTCTATATAAATGGACGCTTTTGTTTCCTGTTATGCACTATACACCCGAACATTTTGATTATTTACATTTTGTCTGTTTACATTTTTTTCAAGATCCACCCTGAATGTAACTAGACTCTCTCTGAATTTAAGTTAATGTTATTTAAGAATTCGAATTGAACAAATGACCAAATAATCAAATCTTGGAAAATACTAAATAAGGGATACTTGATGTTTCTGAAAGTTACATATACTTGTAGTGGAAGAAATGGATTTGCAAACAATTCCAACTACTACCTTAGTTCTGAAGTGGGTAACCGCGTGTTATTATACTACTAATATGAGAATAACATCTATAAACTTTTAGTTAAACCCCAAATGACATGTTGGAAACCTCAATTCTCCAAACCTACCCTATACGTACACAGTGGTTTTCATAATGCCTCCAAATTTACTCAAATGCAGCACGGGAGAAAAACGCTTTGAATTGTTAAAGAAATGTTTATGGATTTTTTAAAATGATCGATAAACTGGAGAACAACAGAGCATGGCAAATGAGAGCGACAAATAAAATAACGATCAAAGCCAAATAAAACAACAAACCACATAAGTTCTCAATAACTTTAAACCCAAATTATTTGATATCTTACATGTACATGTATAAGTCTCCATTTACAAAGTTCATATTTTGAATTCAGATTTGGACGTGTTTGAGAGAAGAATCTCGCACAAGAAAAAGAAAACTAAGAGAGGACAAGAATAAAAACAGTATCGTAACATGTACAAACAAAACGAGCTTCTCGCCTTTGATCTGATTAAAAATTCGAATATTTTCTTTAGTTATGCCATTACAAATGTCACAGAAACATGATGGACTTGATGCAGATGATGGCACGAGTTGATTAAAAGTATCCATGGCCGCACCTGCGATGTAGTTGTAATTTGCATAGCACCCACAAGTTCATATGTAATAAATATCTAGGTATATTTACCTTCGTAGTTGACTTGACCATCTCCGTCAATGTCGGCCTCTCTAATCATCTCATCAACTTCTTCATCTGTCAATTTCTCACCAAGATTTGTCATAACATGTCTCAATTCTGCAGCACTGGGAAAAATATAAACTATGTGCCACTTTCAAAATTGGAAATATTCTACCACGTCCTTAAACACATTTTTTACAAAGAAAATAATGAGAGATTATTGAATACAAAATGGTACTTTTAATGAGAAAAATTACAAAATGCACCTTTTGCACATACAAATGCCCAAAGTGGAGAAAAAAGATGCACATAATGGTGCATATCTAAATGCAGCAGATCATGGGATTTGGTTATGAGGTAAATTTACAACTCGTGAGCCTGTTGCTTTTTACATACATAAATATTTCCCGTTGATTCAACATGAATGCAGAATTCCGGTGTAGGTAAATCTCCTACGTACCTATACTCGTTCCCCTTCTTGAGTAATTCGTTCCCACCCTTATATACGCCGTTTTCCCTTTTACATTACAGTCTCATTTTTCCTTTCTCAGTATTCGATCCCCATCCCCATTTTTTTTTCATTTTTGTTCGCTCTACTAAAAACCCTTATAGTATACTTTCCACGTTCAAACGTGATTTAGCATCGGATTTTCCGGGAGAAAACTAACGCACACAAGCGTTGGGAAAAATGCGCTTAGCCGAATACGAACCGGAACTGATGGTAATTAAACCCATCACAGTCTACCAGCACTGGCTTGTTAGCTCAATTTGTCAGAACGCTAGCAATACGGAGAGTTATTGGTTCGATTCCGATTAAGGACGCACGATGTTCCTAGCAGCAGAAGCAGTTCTAGAAATGATCGGGTTTCTGTTATTCCATCCATAACAGACGATATCAGGAGGATTAACAACTACATGTTCTGCATTCTGTGACAGCTTTCGAGAAATTCTCGAACAAACGCTACCATGCATGTTCAGAAGAAAAAAAATCCAGAAAAAAAATCAGTCCATATAAAACAAACAAAAATTCAAATTAAAAAATCTTGAAATTAAATTTAAAAAAAAAGTTTCAAAACGAAAACAGAAAGAAATTCCAAATAAAAACAAAAATATTAAACTTAAATATTAAAAATCCAAGTAAAGAAAATAAAACTTATTTCAAAATTAAAGAAAATTAAAATAAAAACAAATTAAAAAAACATTCCTAAAAAATACAAAAATAAAATACCAAAATAAGATTGCCATTAGGCGGTATGTGACCTACTTTGGCAACTACATGTGCTATATAGATTTAGGGATTCATGTACCGCAGGCTGCTTCCGAGACCTTTTTTTATATTATTTTTTTTAACGTTTGTGTGTGTTGGTCATCTCCAGACCGTAAGATGTTTAGTGGCACCCTGGGTTCACTCGTCCCTTCAACATGGACGACCTGGAAACCGGCATTGCTAAACGTCAACCAGGATAAGCAGTAGACCTTGACAACATCTATCGACCAATGCCACTCCTCAGCCATACCTACAAGCTCGTTGAACGTCTCCTGCTAAATCGTATCACACCTGCAAAAGACGAATACCTCATACCAGAACAAGCAGGTTTCAGCGCAGGCAAATCACCACCAAGGCAAGTACTCGACCTAACTCAACACATCGAGGATGGTTACCAGAATGGTTTGGTAACCGGAGTCGTTTTCGTCGACTTATCAGCAACAGCTTATAACACTGTTAATCACAGATGCTTACTCCATAAGACTTGGAACTCACCATTGGCTTCCGCTTTGACAACCTCATCAAGGATTGTTTGCAAACAGGAGTCCTTTGTCTAGCTAGGAGGCGAATAAGATCCGACGAATGTCGTCGGCCCAAGAATGGACTACCAAATCACAGCAGGGCAGTCCCCAGATGGTGGGTGGTGGGGGATGTTACACCCCCCCCCCCATGTTTACAAAATTATGTCGGCAAAAGTTGACTTGTCGGCGAAAAGGGTAAAATGTCGGCGCAACTGATTTGATGGGTGGATTATCGGTGGTGCACGCCTCCACATCGGTTGTTGTTTGTTTTGTTTCATTTTTTCATAGCTGTAAAGTCTCTTGATTCTTCGGTTTGCGGTTGACGCCCCCTACCCCCACCCCCCCCTTCAGAATTTCGAACCGGGTGAAAAAATTGAAATTCATGACCTCCGGCCCCTGCTTTTGTCGGCACACACTCAACACCCCCCCCCATTAAAAATGGTCTGGGACGCCCCTGCCTCAAGGAGCGTGCTCGCACTCTCCTGTTCAACATCTACACCAACGGCCGACCTAAAAGTGCAATGAACCTGGTCCGTGTAGTAAGGCAGACGATCTTGAATCAGTGTAACAGAAGCAGACTCCCAGTTTTGTTGAAGACTCTCCAAAGCGTTGGATGAACTTATTGCTTATTACGAGGAAAACCACCTACGCACATCCCTCCAAGAGATAGTTTGTGCTTTCATCTACGCAACCGTGAGGCCAAATGGCAGCTTAAAGTAACCTGTTCTGAAACAAACACCCCCTGGAGGCCTTTGATATCCCTGTCTACTAGGAGTTACTTTGGGCCCGCGCTACCTCTCTTATAAGACCAACATCAAGAAGATGAGAGAAAATATTTCACGTGCAATAACCTCTCACCCCATACCCTAAATCGACCGCACTCTCCATGTGCTACTAAAATTTGCAGCGTATGCCAGAAGCTGATCCCGCGTTAAATGTCTCCTGTCGCTTATCATGATGTCCTTCGCCCAATTCACCTTATACATCCGTAGCAGGACTTTCTCCACAGTCCATACGTCGTAGTTGCGAGCATACAAGAACGTTCTGCCAAGTATCTTGTGAAGCACCCTATGTCCCGGACAGATACCTGCTGCTAACATCCTTAATTCCAGAGATAGTTCCGTAAGCAATGTCCAACTCCTTGAAGCAGAGTTAAGATGCTCCTTGTGGAAAGATAGAAATTGCTATCAACCAAGTAACATCTATTGGTATTGGAACCTGGGGCCCGGTCCCCAAACTCTTGCGATACATTACTGTGTACACTCTCATTTCATTATCTTACCAGTTACACAGTGCTTAAGGCCTTTGGACAAATGGGTCCACTCAAGCATGACATAGTAGAGAAGTGATTACGACCGAGTTTGTCGGGAACGGACCCGTTGAGCATCTCCCGCCTGTAGCTGACTCCTCAGGCGAATAGCGATGTCTCAACAGATTAAGAACCGGAATCAGCCGATCTAAAGTTTCTTTTCAGAAATGGGGCTAACCTGGAAGCAGAACAGAAACCTCGGGTTTATGGAACAAAGCACCACAGACAATTGAACAGTTCTTGGACTGGGCCCACTGTTGGAGCAACAAATGCACAGACAAGGACCAAATGCGGAATTCAATGAGCAAGCCAGACGGTGTTACCCATCCTCTTTGGAAGATCATATTTGAGAACAACTCTGTTAGCATGGGTTAGATTATTATAATCCATCCTTGTCCGGGATTCCTTGTCTAGAATTAGAGTTACAAATGTTTTATCTTAGTAAAACCTAGATTGATTCATTGAGAAGTACTTACAGTTAGCAGTAGTAACGTCGATTAGACAACTAATTTAGCACTGCATGTAGGGATTGCAATCGTCGACAAAAGGTTTAACGTAGATTAGACCTGTACGTATAATATTGCATTCTAAACTCGTTTCTAATAATATGAGAGATAATTCGATAAAAAAAAAGTTGAATTCCGGATGTCGAGTGAATGACGCAAATTTAACTTCATTTCCAACCCCAATCTGATACAAACCGCGTGTTCCGATTCGTCTTTAAGAACTCCACCTGCACCTGAACTCACTGGAACGCTTCATATCCAACTTTGAATTCAGATGGAAGGTCAAATTTTCTAATTGTCCTGAAATTTTGTATTTCAAAATCCATTTCTTTTCCAAAGATAGAGAGCAAAACACTGCTGTTTTATGTTTAACCATTCTACATTAGCACAAATAAGGAAATAAGCCATGTGTTGGCAATCATGCAAGCTCTTCTATTCACAAAAAACAATGTTTCCCATGATACTAAGTAGTATTGTATGGCAAGTGCATGGCAGGATCTCATATCAAATAATAAAACAAGAATAGGATAAATCGGATCACGCACCCTTAAAATATATTCCTTGTTTCGATGACCAGTCTTACCTTATGAAGCCATTTCCATCCTTGTCGAATACTCTGAAGGCTTCCCTGATTTCTTTTCTGTATCTGGTTCTTTCATTTCCTTGCCATCATTGTAAGGAATTCTGGGAAATCTATCGTACCATTGCCTGCATTCAACAAAAAGATCGAACATGGGTTGTAATAAAGAGTCGGAACTGTCATTGCATGAAAAATCAGTGGGTAAAGGCCCTGAACTGAGAAATTCGGAGCCCCGTGGGCGCGCAAATCCCAAGTTCCGGTGTGTGTACCCCGCAACCTGAGTGCATTGGGTAACATCCAAGTTTTTCATATATAATCACTGGTTAGAAATAGCTACGCTCAATTCGAAGTCCGTCATATAAAAAATCACATCTTTGTTATAAAAATTCATCCAGCGCAAACAAGTGTGAAAAAAAAGGAAAAAGTGCGATTGCCGGCTAAAACCGGGAACCTCGTATAACGGGCGATCTTACAATTAGATAACAAAGCCATGGCTGGCAGATGAGTGATAGATATCATCTATAGGTGTTAGGTCCGGAACAAAATTAATAAATATTTATCCTGTATGCCTGGAGAATAAGTGGTTAAAGTTTCAAAACAAATATAAATTGTATATGTAAATATACCGTTATGATGCTATCGCTAGGAAAACGAGGGACACCTTTCGGACACCTAACACCTGTAGATAATACCATCGCTCCAAGAGCGTCGTTACTAGTAATACGAGACGGCTGAAAAAAATGTGACGAGAAGAAAACTCATAATTGAGTTCAAGGGCCTAAGCCCACCACTAAGTCTTGGCCAGTGGTTCTTTTTGAGTAATCTTAGGTGTCAATGAAATGTAGTTTATAGCTTTGTTACAACAATGGGGTCACAGCTCACATAGGGGTCATCAAAGCTCACTTGTTACACCGATATAAGCATTGGGCCATGGTTCTTCCTGACCAAAAAATATGAAGTAATCAGTCAATGCATATGTGAGAAATGAAGCAATTGTAACCGTTGTTTAAAGCCCACAGCCCACAGCCCATGACTAACGGAAAAAGCCATCCCTATGAGCTCTTCCTTGCTAAAGCAATGCGATACAAAAAGCAAGGACATGAATGCAGGTGAACCCTCAAAATAATTATTACACAATCATATGTCAGGATGGAAGATGGTTGACAAATTTGGGGGGTAAACTTTTACAGGAGTATGGTAATAGGATGGGAAGATGGTTGACAATGGGGTAACCAATTTTTACACAGATTTGTGTCAAAAGTACACAGTATTGTTTATCTTGACACAAATCTTGTGCCAAAATTGTCACCCATTGGTCAGCCACATCCTTACACATTACATGGTGTAAGTATTAGCGCAAGTTCTGTGTTTTTGTTTGAATAGGACCAAACAAAAAACATCACTTCACAAATACAAGCATCACGTAACATATAAGGTTCAAAATTGTAAACTTGTATTGCGGCGTCCGTCAGCTCACCACTTCGTGATCATGTCCTGGAGTTTAAGCTTCTGTGGGATTCATGTCCAATGTGATCGCATAACATGGCCCAATCTTTTGTGTAAGTAGCACCATCGCACATCTTTGTTCAATAAAGAGAGAAACGCTTCTTGGACTCTACAAATCAAACGAAAATGCAGAAGAAATATTAGCAAGCATGTTTTTTGAACCATTTTCAATTGATTTCCAGCAGAGTAAAAACGCAAATAATAGGTCAGTGTGGTTGTACTTGTGAACAAGGGATGATTCTTGAAAATAGTTTATTTGGTAAACAGTGATTAACGTGTTTTTTGTGTGTTGAAATCTTCTGATACAATGTGTAAATCACAGTGCGAACATGGTAAACGCTGACGTTTATTAACGCAAATGTTCTAAAATGCAGGATCACATCAAAATGTGTTTAAAAAATTAAAATTAATCATAGAGTTTTTTTTTACTTTTTTTATTTTTTTCAATATTTAAGTTTACATATACTTCAACATCAACTATGGGGTTATTCGCTTAAGATTTAAAATCACTAATATTGATGTTTAATAATGATCATTATGTGTTACCATTTAGTATTGTCACTCATTTGCACTACTTGTGTTGCTCGTACGAATACATAAGTATTAAATATTAACCTTTTCGAAGTGTACCATCAATGGCTGAAAAGGTCTATGTAATAGCATTTATATACAAAAAAGTGGGCTTGAATATATTTCCCCCAGTAAACCTGGCATCACAAAGTTGGTCCAGTTTATCCAGTTGCTAGACTATGGGCATGCAGCCAACATATTATTTTTGTCTAACACACGCATGTTAAAAGTTGACTGCGGAACTAACATGTACTGACATCAACTAACTCACTCCTTTTTAGCAAGACATATCTGAAGGGCACATTAGTAAGCGCTGCAGTATTTCTGCCAAGTTTGCTATGTTATGTGAAATATGTCTTGGACCGACCGATATGGCCCATTTAACGGTACATGTTGATACCAAATAATTCATTGAATAAACTGTTGGATTGGTAAAACAGATTTTAAAAAACGCCATGTACCCGTAGTTTCGATTCTATGTTATTTGGATAACATCTCTTTTCGTCTTTTAGCATACCTCTAGAATCTTCTTGAGAAAGGTCTGAGAAAGTGTAATTATAATAATATACAATAAAACAAATATTTTTCTTTTTTTAAAATATTGACAATTTCAAAAATCTGCAATGGCAACTCATATGGGCCAAAACCTGTTGGTCCATATGATTAAGATTACTCGCCTCTGATGACTCCACCATTTAATATTGTATATTAACGCATCTCATTCAGCAAACAAAGTCATTCTAATTTTATTTGATACAAAATGCATTCGTCTGAAGAAGAGAAAAAATGAAAAGCCCAATAAAGTGAACTGAGAGTTTTCGTAAATTGTATAAACGATATTTCACTGATATCAGAAAGCAAAACAAATTCTTACCCGCAACTTGTTCCTCGGTAAGTTGATCAGCCGGTATCAAGTAAAAATAAAATGATAGGTATTCGTTAAGTATCCTACTGATGAGTTAGTTTTATGAAAACATTATGAAAGCTTAAATTGGTTTATTTGTGATTGTTTTATTTTTGGAGAGAAATGGACAACTTGTTTTTAACATTTATCTGGAAATATCATGTAATAAAATAATACTTAGATTAAAAAAATACACTACCCCGATGATATGTAATGAATTATACTGTTTTACACAATCAAAGAACAGTTACAGCAATTGTGACATCACATATCAAAGGACAGTTACAGCAATTGTGACATCCCACTCAAAGACAGTTACAGCAATGTGGACTCAATGAATTCTGCTCGTTGAGCACTTGGTATGAATTATTTTTATACGATTGAAACATTTGAATATATTTAATAAATATTCCTTCAAGGGTATCTGGGGAATTCGTGATCCACAGCTCAATCCCCCCCCCCCCGCTTACCTGTTCAAGTTGAGTTTTTATACATCTAACCGTTGGTTCCATGTTACGTATGTGCGCCTAAACTTACGTGTAAATTCGGGCTGCTCTTGAAAGAAATTCGGAATTGGGTATTTTCTGTCTGTAAAAGGACAGAAATTAACAACACAGTGGCCTATGTTGCAGCGTGAACACTGGCAAAACTTTGCTCATAACATCAAAACGCATCGTCCCCTCAGAATCAACTAGTTTTTGGATCACGAAAGCACCATTTAACCACTGACCAAGGGGGTTTTCACGCCAGTTAGTACCGGGGGGGGGGGGGGTTATGGGACCACCCCCCCCCCCCCCAGCGGGAAAACAACTTCCAGAGGGCTTTTTTGCACAAAAATTTATACCACATAAGTGAAGGGTCATAAAGGGAAAATCAAAGGAGCCTCCTTGCGCTTACATCAAGCTTATGAAAACTTATTTATGTTGATATTAACTTAAGAAGGACCCAAATTAATATATTTAAAAACAAAAACTTGCAGTTTTAGAGAATTCTGTTTTTTTTTACGGTGTTGCAAAATACACGTCATTTTCCCATAGACTTCAGTCTAGTAACGGTTAGCAACGTCAAGATGAAATTGTTTGTTTTGAGGCACATAATAAGGGTTAATATTAGTTTAATGTTACTAATAATTGTGTGCTTATTATGTATGTGGTGAACCTATATTCAGCAAAAAAAAAATGCTTTGGTTCTTGATTTTTAAAAATTTCTCAGCTGACCGTTAGTGCCGATTGGTGGGGGCGTCCATGGGACCCCTCGTGAATTAAAATCATGAAGGCTTGGGCCCGATTTTTATTTAGTTTTTGTATGAAAAGAAACGGCAATTTAAAGGCATACAATTTCAAACAAATTCGGTTGAACAATCCCAAGCGTAAAGCGACCAGCGCGAAAACAAATTTTGGGCCCCCCCCCCCCACCCCCCCGACATTCTGTTTCGCACGGTCGGAGACCTTGCTTTGCTAGGGTTCTTAACCCGGAAGTATATCTTCATGAATTTTTACACAGGATTGCTATGGACAAACCAACTACAAGGGTGCTTTCTAGAAGTTAGATTTAGTAACTGTGTGATTAGTTTTAGACGAAAAAGATTTGTATTATAGACGTATAGGTAAAGATAAAAGTCAGAATGTGCATTGTAGTTAATGTTCTTCAAGATTTCCAAAGAGTTAAAGACGTGTGTTTAAAAATCATGAACATTAAATTATTTTTTGCTATGCGAAAAACCACTGTACAAAATCGTATAGGTTTCTTTCACCTTCGACGTACGACGTATTAAGCCACTTGACTAGTTATAGAGGCGTGATAACAACTTATGCTAAGGCCTACATTAATTCTTCGGAAGGAAGATTTTTGGTTACGTACTTTAACAGAATCGTGAAAGCGGCTGCTTACTTTGTGCTGGCACGCGTATATACAGAACGTCTTGGTTTCTGTAATCAAAGTAGTTCGGAAAGTCTTTTTGATTCCTGACAATTAATCTATGTCATGTAACCTTCACTGTAAAAAATACTGTAATTTTACAGTATTTTTAATGTGAGCAATTCTGTCCACAATTACCGTAACAATTACCGTATACTGTAAAAATTAATTTAATCAAAACATAAACATATATATTTGGTGACTTATTATAGAGATTGTAAATGTGTTGAGAATAAAAAGCACTGACAGAAACACCGCTAACTTTGTAGTCCCAGTCAACAAATTTTTTACGGTGCATATACTGTAAATTACTCTTTTGTTGTAAATATATTACATCAAAACTGTAAAATATACGTATATTTGAACGAAAACTGTAAAACCTGTAATTTTACGATTTGTGGGCAGAATTGCTGCCAGTTATTTTCCTGTAAACTATACAGTATTTTTTTTTCCCTGTCCATTTTAGTACTTCTGTATAATTGAAATTCATAATTGTGTATAATATGTTGATGCGCATTATAATTCGAATAAGGATCCAATTTAATGAGTTATTATAGGCCTGGAAACTGAACATAAAATTTACAGTATTTTGCGGTATTTCCAAATTACAGTCAAATTAGTAAGTTTTTAAAGTATTTTACTGTAATTACGCTGTAATTTTACAGTGTGTTAAAAGATTTTGTTAAGAAGCAGCAACCAACACACGCGGAGGAAAATGTGAAAACGTGAAGTCTTCAGTTGACGTGGAGCATTGGGATTACCGTCATTGCTTTCTGAAGTTCAAAGATACGAGACGCGAATGTATAACATTGCTGTTATTGTTCCTCAAGTTTTCTGAAGTTTCAAGACGTTGATTTTACAAAATTCATATACACTTACAAGCAATCGGAATTTATCAATCTATCAGTTGTATCAAGTTTTCACTTAAACTTAACACATCATAACTTACCGTTTAAATAATACCACCAAAATCTCATTACACATGCTAGAAAACCTCATTTCTCAAACAAATCAAGTGTTTTGTATATTGGCATAATGCGTCTCCATATAGGTTCACTGTGTTAAAATAACTAGCTAAATCAAGTCTTCATTTCAAACATCACAACTTAATCATAAACTTCCGGATGCAAACATTTGTTAAACACAATATCGTAAACACTGTGGTTATATATGTACATATATGCTTCAGTGCATGAAAACAAAATATCTAAATTCCATCTCTACTTGGAATTAAGCATTTTAGGTGGCTAGATTGACTACATGACTATTTTTAATACTAAAACACAAAACAATTAATTTCAATCTCTGAGTCAGCCTTCAAAACTAGCACCTAAAGAACAAAATGAGTATTAAATTCAAATTTCTGTGAGTCAAAAATAGACTTCTTGAAAATTATACCCTCATTGAAATAATTGCCAAACATATGATTTAGTATAGACCAAAAACACCCTCGAAATATAGAATCTCTTATTACAAACATGATCGCAGAAAACCTCTCCCATTTATACTGTACATATATTTGTATGTAACAGTAAAATTTAGGATGTTCGGGGAGTTTACTCGCCCCACTGTCGTAGGGGCACTTACTCGATCGAAATACAATAACAGAGAAAAACACAATGAAGACACGCAGCTTACTTGAAGATGACTTAATACACAGATGGTTGGCAAACTTCATATGAGGCACAATAGATAACTTTGGTTAGATTCAGTGATGATTTTGATTTACTGAAATAATATAAAGGCCTAAGTACACAGCGATGGATTGGAGGTGGTTTAGCAGATGGAAGACTCTAGATGGAAATGCGAATTTTGTCCTAAGATAGTACACAGGGAAACCTGTTGCAAAAGTAAACCTAAACCAGTCACATTTGAAGCACAACTAAATTACAAAAAACTCTGCAACAAGATCCAATACACTTCTAATCGATGTACTATATAGGCCAAAGCAAATCTATTAACTTGTGAAGAGGTTGGATGAATTACATGCAGTGTCCAATTTCAGTGTTTCTTACCTGATTAAGTATGTGGTAGGACAGCTTAATTAGGTAATGGTGCCAGGCCATACAAAAGGCTTGATCAGCTAAATAAATGAATAATCTTAAAATGAACTCGCAACTCACAATTTCACTATGGTTTTTGCTTATTGGTTTAGATACAGTATTGATGAAGTTAAATAGTTCTCATCGCTTTGAAAACTTGTTTGTTGTTGACATGATTTAGGTCGTAATTGATACAAACTCTAAGAACTACATCAAACGTGCATGGAAACACAGATCAGAGTTGCTCAGTACATAAAGTCCTATCAAATGTGTTCTCTTTTGCCAGAATTTACATTGTTGTATTGTAAAATTGTATATGTCTTTCGCCAACTTCAAAACCACATATCAGGCTATGCTAGACAACATTAAAATGTTTATTTCATTGTGTTAGTATTGTATGCTATTTTCTTCAGTGTCCATTAACTAAACACCACTTTGGTTAATGGCTTGTTTCAGCTTGGAACTGCTGAATAAAGTGATTTGTAGTAGGTATTGTTTTTAAAGTAATTTTCTTTGTCTATACATGTATACTGTTTAGGACAATGGGGCATACAAGGAAAAGCCTCTTGTTTTTCACTTTAGTATATAGTTAAGGAGGGTTTATGGAGCAATCTTCCTCGCGAAAACCGCCATTTGAGTTGATTTAACAAGCCTACTACCCTATCTAAAAATGCCTCTAGGTACCCAATTCAAAATTCCAAAATTTCGCAAATACTTTTAAGATGTAATATTGGGCCATTGTACAGCCTTAAATTTTGAAAAAAAAAGCGGGTTTAAAAGTGCGTTATTGTGGGCTATGTAAGGTGGGAATTTAGTAATTTAGGTGATATTGCTGTAGGGGTGCTATGTGTATATGCGATGTGTGTTATTCGTGCTAAGTGCTAATATGCGTTGCTGTGCAGGATTTTTGACCTTAAATACCCGCCAATGCACCCTTAAATGACCTTTAAACATTTCGGGCTTTAATGTTGCACATCACTAGGTTGGGATGACAACAACCAGCTGCAAGGATTTGACCTTGGATGCCCCGCACAGACCTTGAACTGACCTTAAAAATTTTTGGTACTGAATGTTGACTACAACCCACCAAGTTTCATCCTCCTACACATATTTAGTGATTGACCTTAAATGACATCGCATGACCTTGAAATGACTTAAAAATTTTACCCCCCGGATGTTGACCACACCCACCAAGTTTCATTCTCCTAACTACGTATTAGTGATTTGACCTTGAATGGACCTCGTACGACATTGAAAGGACTTTAAAATTTTTACCACTGAATGTGGACCCCCACCCACAAGTTTCATTACTCCTACTACATATTTAGTGATTTTGGACCTTAAAGACCCTCGCATGACCTTGAAATGACCTTTAAAATTTTTACCACTGAATGTTGACCATACCCACCAAGATCATCCTACCACAAAGATATGGCTTATAAATTAACTCATTTTTTCCTATTTTTCACGGTTAAGGCTAATGCCAATAGCCCCGTTGCTAAGGGCAATAATACCAAGCCCCAATGGTAGGGATAATGTCTCAGCTCCGTTGCAAGGACAATACCAAGCTCCCTTGGTAGTCATAATGCCATCAACCCGGTTGCTAAGGTTAAGGGCAATGCCATCAGCCCCCGTGCTAAGGACAATTAATACCAAGCCCTGGTAGGGGATAATGCCCATTAGCCCCGTGTTAAGGATAATATTATTAGCTCTGCTATGGTTAAGGCTAATGCCATCAGCCCCGGTGCAGGATGATACCATGAGCCCATTGCTCGTGATATCACCAGCTCTGCTGCTGGCGGATAATATCATTAACCCCACTTGCTAGTGATACCCAGTGTTGATTGCAGGCGAAATATTATTAGCTCTGTTGCTAAGGCTAATACCATCAGCCTAAAGTTTAATACACCATGTTTTTTTTATTTGCCTACACTGTGAGATAATAGCATTGTGTAAGTACTCTAGCTTCCCCAGT
>JAMKCH010010052.1:0-27776 GCA_023653785.1 Ophioderma brevispina
GCGCGCTTTGTCCTCACACGTGGTCAGACGATGGGGGATAAAGAGTAAACATTAGCAGGAAACTAACAGTGTTTTATGAGGCAATTTCAGAAAAAACTTAAGAAAATTAGTTTCAGTAGAAATTTCAAATTTATATATATTACGGAGCGGCCGAGCTTTGAAAAGTGATCTAGTTTTTGAGTTCCCCCTCCCCATGTCGGTACAACAAAACACAACCACCTTGATTTGAAGGATTGATAAATGTATGAGATTTAAGAAAATAAGGGCTTGTGGGTTGAAATATTTGGTGGCGGGAATGATTTCCAAGCCGAAAATGCATTTGTTTGATATAGGTGATATACACTGCATCATAACGGGTTTAGGTAATACTCGTTGTTGTGGTGACATGTGATTAAAAGGGATGTTTTTTAAGGAAAAAGGGTTTTGTTGGCTTAAAATTCTCGGACCCTTATATATGTATATTGTAAAAAACAGAAATCTATAATATAAATGTAGCCGATTGATAGGAATTGCCATCATGATTAAAAATTTGTTTTTGTAGAAATAATTCAACTTGATTTTTCTTAAGTTTTTAGCTCCAAAACGTGATTTTTTTTACCCAAAAAACACCCCTGCCCCAAAGTTTTTGACCAACAACAGCATTTTTAAAATTTTTTTATTACTATCGTCGAATAGAGTGGTTGCGTTTTGTTGTACCAAGGGGAGGGGTTGTCGACAATTTTGTAGTCCAAAACCGCTCCACTATATATATTGCACCAAGAGCTAGAAGAGAAAAGACAACTCGTTGCCTACCATACTAAGAACATAGGGGATACGCCTGAATCGTCAGTTGTGAGATCGGTGTGTATGTTCCCACACAGCGACATCGGTAAAGTCTTGACTAAACCTCTTCGGAATGTAAAACGAGGAAACCAATTACTTAAATATGGATCCATATTGAATTTGTACGCGAGAATGTACATAATGACGTTACAGATATTTTGTTGAATGTGAATTCTATTAAACGTTTTCTTTACCAATCAGTGGACTCAACACCCCCAAGCATCACCGGATGTCCCTCAATATTTACGCAACCAACAGAGGTAGGCACTTCAGGAACAAGAAGTTCGGTGGAATAATCCATCGGCCACTGATCTATCGGGAAGTGTGTTAAGAATAAGTTCGTCGCATATACCTGGACAAGAATTTCCCCTTGGGATGTCTATCGTTTTGTACCAATTCGAAGACCAATCATTCAACCAAGCTCAATGCAACTTTACCGTGAACGTTACAAATGGTAATGGTTCAATTTAATGTTTTAGTACAAGATCGTTTCAATTTAAATAAAATCGCATTTTTGAGCGAAGGTTTGTAAAGAGTTACGAATGTGACATGAAAAGACTTTCATGACTTCGTAGTACTATTTCTGATAAATGTATGTTCTTTTGTTTTCAATTCACAATAGTCGACACAAAACCACCAGAAATAACCTTCTGCCCCAATGACATTTCAAAGACGATTGAGCTTGGTGATACGCATCTACAGGTATCCTGGTCAGTACCGCTAGCATTCGATAACTCGGGCAATACGACATTGGTGTCACAGAGTCATTTTCCAAGTGATAATTTTACGGTTGGCAAGACAAAAGTCAATTATACCTTCGTCGATGGATCTGGTAATGGAGCATCTTGCATTTTCGGCGTGACGATAACGCCGGGTTAGTGATGAAATTAAGAGTTATAGCTAAGATAACTGTGCCTGTTCTGTAATAAATTCGAAACGTAAACAAATTTATAACCCACGCTCAAATTATATGTTCCAATGCAAGTAATTTATTCTATTTTATAAAGCACTTTATATATTGTTGTTCTTGCAGTGGACACCATGGCACCTCAAATACTTTTCTGTCCATCCGATATCATTACTTTTGTCGAAGTAGGATCAACTGTAACGTTCGTGTCGTGGAGAGAACCAAATGTCATTGATGCATCTGGAAATGTTACTCACCTAGTCCAAACTCATTCTCCTGGAAATTGGTTTGCAATTGGAGTCACTTCCGTTATGTATCTATATACAGATCCGTCTGACAATATTGCTGCATGTAGCTTCACAATTAAAGCAGAAGTTGGTAAGAATTATGATATGGTTAATAACTCATAGACATGGGGCAGTCTAATAACACAAAGATGTATAGGGGCAACCTACTTTGTTGTTAACACTAGCTCTTTAGAGCTTTTTAGTAGAGAGGCGAGGTCTGCTTATTCTCTATTGGCACGTCTTCAGTGAACGGCTCTTTTCAGAGCCAACAGTCGGTAAGTGACCTTCTGCATGCTTTTCATTCAGTTTATCTGGCCTGATGAAGTTAGAGCTACTCTTGACGAAAGCTTGATAAACTTGTCTGATAGTGAACCGGTGTGAAAGTAATCATAGTCCGGCAGGTATCATAGTCCGAGCACCATACACGACAACGGAATAAAGCGTGAAACTAATGTTGCGTGAAGATTCAACTGAATCGATTGCCCTATTGTTTACCATTGTTCCCGGACTGTGAGCCCGGAGGACTATATCTCCTGCCACACCGGTTCGAATTATTTAATTGCTATGAATATCCATCGTAAAAGCCTATCCAATAATTTAGAAGAATTACTTGTCATTGGTACGTTATTTCTACATGTTTTCCCTTTAAATCTTTGAAGGTTCTTTAAAAATAAAATGTAGAGTAGAGTAAAATCTAGAGGTCATGTTTGACATAAGGTATTTATTTTAAAAATAAAAGCTTGTTATTTTTTTTTATTTTAATTTGTTATCTAATCCATTTGAATAATAAAATAACGTTAAATTGATAAAGGTGTTCTGGTTAACATAGTTGTCCAAATGATATTTGAAAAGCTTGTGATTTTACAAACAATAATGAGGCTTCGTACCCTTTTGCTGTGTAACAAGTTTATGAAATTTAAATTAAACTTAATTAGACTGTACAATGCAATCAGCCGCTGAGACCACGACATGGTTCTGGACAAAATCAAAGCCTCGAAATCTCTTTGCCATTTCAGCAGTAAACTGTATTTTTTAGAAAGCTTTCATAATGGATGTTATTTAAAAACTATAGAGCACTATTGCGAATTGTCTTTTTTTTCAATAGTTGACACCAAATCACCTGAAATAACGTTCTGCCCCGAAGACATTACTGATACCATTGAGCTCGGTGAAATGCATCAAAATGTTTCATGGTCAACACCCACAGCGTCTGACATCTCAAACAATGTGTCGTTGATGTCACAAAGTCATTCTTCTGGTGATTACTTTCCTGTTGGCAAGACTGAGGTCAAGTATATGTTTGTTGATGGATCTGGCAATGGAGCATCATGTACCTTTTACGTAGAGATATCCCCTGGTGAGTGATGGTTGATGACCGTTGTGTCAAATCTAATGTAGTGCTTGTAACAAATAAATTACTAATGAAAATTACTCTCATCGCCTTTAGCATACTGCAGACCAATCTTATGCCGTAATCTCTTTGCGAGATTGTGACATAATATACAGCAGAACAACCTTATGCCACATATTGCATGACTTAATCACATGCCATAATTGCTTTGCGCGCGATTACTATTATTTGCAGAACGCAACGCTTCGGTAAACTTTTATAGCTCTAATTAATTATTCTAGAGTAAGTTTTCCGTTTATTTTTGTTTTCTGAAGTGGACACTAAAGCACCAGAAATACTGAACTGCCCGTCTGATTTCACGACTGTAATTGAAGTAGGATCAGTTGTAACATCCGCGTTGTGGAGAGAACCATCTGCCGTTGATGCATCCGGAAATGTTTCTCTGCTTGCCCAGACTCATTCTTCCGGAGACCTCTTCGGAATTGGACTAACATCAGTCATGTATCTATATATGGATCCGTCCAGTAACATTGCTTCATGTAGTTTCAAAATCACGATAGATACCGGTAAGATTGTTTTTATATTGTTCATATCGATAATCATTTTACTTAAAAGAAGTTCTAAATAATGTAAAGTCTGGAAAGTGAAGGGTAGTCGACGTGAAATCAACCGACTGTCTTCCTTGAAGTGAACACACCTTTGTTGGTTCTCAAGGGTAGTGATTTCATCTTGGCTTACAATCTGTAAAGCATTTCATGAAAGCAATCTATGGCGAATGGCGTATTTGGTCGTGTGTGTAATGTATGCCAAGCTAAACCTAGCCAAGCTTTAGTTATCTTATCTCAAGTGGGAAAGATAGGGCAAAGTCCCTGTGTATTAAACTCGCTGGCTGAGCAGCTAGCGCGTACTTCTACTTAAGGAATTCTTTATCATGGAGCGACGCCGACAACAAGAATTCATTGTGTTTTGCGTTACATCATCAAAAATCTGTAATATTAGCTTTGCCATACTATGTGGCAGTGGGGGCTAGTGTTGTTGTGTGATGTGGGTGTGGCTTCGTTCGCAGGTAAGCAATGTTATATTCTATAATCATACAGCAAGACATCCTAATGAAGCTAACAAACTACTTGTTTACAAAGTTGAACAATCACCTAACATCATCATTGTCCATCCAACATATCTACGTGTCAGCTGAAGTTGGTCAGTCCGGAATCGCGTAATGGAATGTTCCATTTGCTACTGACCACTCCGAATGGTTTCATCCAATTCGTCGCTATGCATCGGGTCAAGTCTTTCTGCTGGATCGACAAATGTTGTGTATAACTTCGAAGAAAATCGCAACCGAGCTGAATGCAGTTTTTACGTACACGTTGCGCAAGGTAAGTACTCCGTTGAGTTAAATGTAAATAAAAAACTTGGCATTATGCATGATATGAATTGATCATTAACCAAAGCATAATTACATTATTTAACTTAATAGTGATACGTTACCACCGGAATGAGGAACATTCTGCCCTGGTGACATTTGCTGAACAATTGAATCGGTTAGGAGCATAAAAGCGTTGTCTTGGTTCAGAACCATTGAGCGTCGACATTTCAGGCAATGTGTCCTTGATGTCAAAAAGTCATAATTCTGGTGACTATTTTCCGGCAGCTAGTAAAACAAAAGGTCACTTATGTGTTTGTGATGGGACAGGTGCAACAGAAGCACGTTTGCCCAGTTGGAGTATTACTCTTAAAAATGGTGAGTGGGGGGGTGGCCGCACAATAAAAATATTCACGTTCTAAAAATTTAGATTCGTGTTTGTATGACGATTAAATTAAATGCTAATGTACGGATTTATATTTTTAGTTCTTAACCTTTGAAAAGCAAATTCTTGAATGTATAGGTTAAACACCGCGTGGACGTAAGAAGTCACCATTGTTGAGAAAGATAAATTACTGACAAGTATCAAATTTTACGCACACGGGCATTGTTTTTTCTTGATTTATCGGAGCCAATACGTAATACCTTTTTTAACTTAAACTAATACAGTAGCAAAGAAAACAAAAAATATTGTTTCCTTTTTAAGCCATTTTTACTAAAATGTTGTAAATACGAAAACGATAAAAAAAAAATGAATCTACCTTCGAAAGAAGTTATTTAGGGACGCACAGTGGTTCGAAACACCTTGGAGTACACCGAGTGCAATTTGCCTATTTGCAATACAATCAGTATTTTTCTATCCTTTCTGTTTGGCTACATTGTTGCAATAGTTTATATAAAACCTTGCCTTTTGTTGCAGTTGTACGACGCCACCAACAATTCTGAGATGTCATCTGATACCACGAGTGTGGAAGTAGGTTCAATGACAAGTCCGTATCTTGGACTAGAGCCATTCCGTGGTTGATGCATGTCTGACAAATGTCACATTGATTGCTTCGACGGGCATATTTCAGGAGACGTTTCGCGTTGGATCCACTATGTCATATACACTTTTGCAGAAGGTCTAACACACATTGCAGCTTGCACCTTCGTAATCAGGCAAATACTGGTAAATTATTAAATGTTAATCAGATTCTAAGAACGCTCAGTAACGCAATGCTAATTAATTAATCACATACATTATTAAGCCGTTACTTACAGCATTCATGCTGTTTGCTGCATCAACGTGAATGTGATTCGTGCATATAAATGATATTGACTTAAAACGACGACTATACTAAGTTTTTACCTTCGGACAAGTGCAGCTCAAATTGACGTAGGTTGTCAACAAACACTTTAAATAGAATGTGAATTAAAACTTGAATAAGGATTATGCGTTTTGAAAAAAAATGACAGAATTCTCTTCTCCTGTACAGTTGATACAATTTCACCGACTATAGTAAGTTGTCCTTCGGACAGGCGAGCGTCAGTTGAAGTAGGCTCGTCCCAAATAACGGTTAACTGGAACGAACCATCAGCTAACGATGAATCTGGTCGTGTTTTCCTCAGTCGTACCACGCATAAATCTGGTCAACTGTTCTCGATTGGAATGACAACGGTGTCCTACTTATTCACGGATAACGCAAACAATATTGCCTTCTGCAATTTTTCGGTGACAGTTGAGCAAGGTAGAGTATGAGAGTTTCAACAGAATTCGGTCAAAAAACTGGCTATAATAAAGACATTATCAGTGATCCAGCCGAAAGAGTCAACATTTTGGATACTTGCGGGAACAGATTAAAAATGAAGGAAACGTCTATAGAATTCTCATAAGTTATTGTTTCAAACTGAAGAATTGCTTAAAAAGGAAGAAACCAGCAGTATTCGAAGATATGAATCTCCGATCTGATTTTGTCCTTATTAGGCTGCTTTTGATCTTATCACTTGCAGGGTATGTTAGGATACTTATACTTGTTATAACCATGCAAAAATCTGATTTTGGTGATTGTTTTCGAATTTCTGATTAATAGAAAAATCACTGATAGCGCTTTAAGCTTAACCATTTTGTAATATAATGAACTATCGCACGAAAGTAGTTGAGTTACAAATACTTAACTTTGTAACGTAAATGTAACGAATGTCTGTGGTGGACAGGCAACTATTGATCTAGATTTGGAACAGGACGTGATGATTCGTAAACACCTTTTTACACTAGCTCATACAACCACCCACAGAGAAAGAGAAACAATATTACGTAAAAGTCTGTTGTTTATTTTACAGTTACATAACATAACATAACAACATCGTTTATAATGCGCCTTTTCCACTGGATACAAAGCGCAATGAGAGAAAAGAATAGCACAGAAAGAAAAAGAATATGAGTACAACTGCAAGGTAAAACAAGTCTGAGAGCAATCAATAAGGATATAGATGCGTTTTGAGCTTGGATTTGAATGTAGTAAAACTAGAGCTGTTTTTGATGATTTTTGGAAGAGCATTATACAGTTTAGGTGCAGCGCGTTTCTTGGCCATTGGTACTTCAAAGTTGATGGTGCTAGCTGAACGTGTAGACATTGCAGTTGGCCTGAATCTAATTTTGAGACAAGAGTCAATGTATGGAGGAGAGAGCCCTTGGAGATATTTAAAACATAGGAAACGGTTTTAACAGTGATGCGTTCAGATATGGGAAGCCAGTGTAGCTGATCAATTCCTACGAGTATAATCAACTGCCCAGCAGATATAACTAAAATAGTAGAACTTGGAGATAATGAACGAAGTATTTCTGGAACGAGCCATCGGCTTCTGACAAATCTGGACACGTTACGCTGCTACGCTACACCTACAAGTCGGGTGATGTCTTTGATGTGGGTTCAACTCCAGTTTCATACACATTTATAGACCGCTCATACAACAGTGCCACCTGCGACTTTACGGTGACGGTCACTGAAAGTAAGATAGTCAATAGGCTGGGAAAAATTATTTAATGAAAAAATTAGGGAATTTAAAAAACAATAAAGAAAAACTCTAAAACAAACCGTACTGTCTTGAAACTGCAAATATATGTGGAGGAAAGTCCAGTCCTTAGTATAGTCAAGTTTAGACTAAATTGATTTAGGGGATACGATTTTATGGTAATTTTTCTGTAAGACAATTTTATCCGATGATCCTACCTTTATTGAATATTACATATTCGGACTTTTTACTGCTCTATTTGTTTTCTTCCTAAAATAACTTGTATCAATTCCACTTTATTGAAAGTATTGTTTTCTTTATTTGATCATAGCTGATACCACAGCTCCAACCATTCTATACTGTCCATCGAATATAAAGACGGATGTTGAGCTTGGTTCGCTTGGATCTATCATCGACTGGGACGAACCAAAGGCACAAGACACTTCTGGGAATGTGATGCTGTTAATACAGACTCATCTTCCGGGAACGTTCTTTAGTGTTGGAATCACGATAGTCACGTATATCTTCAGCGATTATTCAAACAACTTGGAAAAGTGTTCATTTACTATCAGTGTCACAGCAGGTAAGTGATAAGTAGAAATAAAAGATATGTTTTCAGTAGGAACGCCAATGGCATTACTTCCGGTATATTTACAGGACGTGACCCCCTATATGACGTCACAAAATCAATCCAAGCGCTCAGATTTAGGAGTGCAAGTCCTCGAAGAAAAACCTCGAAGAAAAATCGAAATGATATTCAAATTTTCGGTTCAATTTATGTAACTTACAACGTATATAAGATACCAAACTTTGATTTCCATTAGAACATATGTGAACTCCGTGCAAGAAAATGAAAGCCAAACGCGCTGAAAATATGAACCAAAATGGTCGAAAGTCAGAGCCACGAACTTCTAAAAAGAACATACTTAGGCCCATGAGAGTTTACCGGCATAGGAAAATGCTACGGAGTTATATTGATGTGTATTCGTTTGTCTGAAAACATCGTGAATTATGGCGTGCAAAGACGGCCATTCGCATGTTGGTGTTTTCAATTTAAAAGGCGTTTGCATGCGTGACAATGACACGCAAGCATAACACAAGTAGATACGAACCTCGTGCACAAAATTTATGTTGTTGACGCTGGAAGAAAACCGGGCTTTTATGTCTCTTAGAAACTCTCACAAGGAGGAAATAGGTGGTTAAGTTGTTAGTAATTTTTGGGGGATATGGTATCGTTTTACAGGAAGAAAGCACTCTAAACAATTTTTAAAAGTAAGGATTACTGATTACTACATGGGAATCCAGAAAGGGATTCCCCCAGTGAAAGGTAAATAAAGCTGAACAAAATATCGTATATGTATCATTGCCGGTGTCATATATTAACAGTGTCCGTGTGAACTGAGTGTCCTACCACCCACTGTCTATTGGTCGCCATTGAGTGCTGTCCGCATCATTTGTTTCAGCACTGTACTCAAAGGGCCTCGTCTACAAGGCACGGTTTATTCCGTACATGTTGCTATGGTAGCTAGGACACTCGCTTATGGGACAACTCAGTTTCGTACACTCGGTTTGCCAGTCGGCCCCTATTCTAGAAAGACCTCTAGTCGCTAAATTGGTTTACCGAATCAACTACTGGAGTGCAAATGGAGTAGTTAGTATACTAGGCATACGCCGGCGAAGTTCTGACAATTTGTGGATTTATATCCACGTTTTTCGTTACATGTTAATGGCAGCGAACGTTTTTTTAAAACGTCACTTTTTGATCATTCTTGTGTAATTTATAATGATAAAACCGCAACAAATCCTGTGCTTATGTTTCTCTGGAAACTACAATTTCTTTAGGTGCAGATTTGGAACGCTCATCCGAGACATCCTAGAATGTTCTCGAGTAACACTGAAGTGCTCAAAATGTATATACTAGAGTCAATCACTCTACTACTTATCAATGCACTAGAAATGTCTCAGTTTGTACTCGAAATGTCTGAATGGTATTTTGAAATATAATCCCGGGATGGCTACAGAAAACATATATTTTCGTGGCTCACTGTACTTGAAACGTACTCAAAATGTACTAGTTTTCCTGTTCTAAATATGCATCTTAGGATGTAGAAAAAATCTAGAAAAAAGTAAATTTTTGAGCACACTCTACTCGACTGTACTCGAAAATATACTAGTTTCCTATCTTTCATTTTAGAATGTCTTGATTAAAAAGGCAACTACAACATATTGTACTCAAATTTACTCCAAAAGTACTATTCACTTTATCCCGAATCTACAGAAAGATGCATTCGAGCACACCGTACTCAAAACGTACAATTTCCCGTTCAAATGTGCCCTTGACGGGTGGGCGGATGTCTTGTAACAAAAAGAATATTCGAGCACATTGTATTCTAAATGTACTAGTTTCCTATTCCAAATGTACATCTTAGGAATGTCTTTAAAAAGCGTAGAATTCGAGCACACTGTCATCGGGAATTGTATTAGTTTCCTGTTCCCAAATATGCATCTGAAATGTTCTAGATTGAAAGTTACACTACCACACATTGGATTCGAAAAAACTAATTCCATTTCGAATTTGCTCCCCAGGTACATTTCGAGCACACCGAATACACTTGGACTACACAAAATTTAAGTTTCTTTAAAAAGTCCCACGAAATTAAAAAAAAAACATATTTTGCGTACACCCTTTTGTTTTTGCTGTAATAACAAAAAAGACATTGAGAGTATATCATAAACTTATACTCGAATTGTCATTTTTTCATAGAAAGTACATTTTGACACATTGGACTACATTCTAGTACGAAACAAGTGTACTCTTATTTTACCAGGTTTGTACACAAATCTATATATTTCTGCACTTGGCTCAAATATTCGCAAACGCTTATGGTCGGGGGATTTGCAAATTTTTAACTTTCACATTTTGTATACAATAATAAAAACACCATTCTCACTGATGTGTGGCAGGATAAAAAGACCGAGACGAAAACAAACACCGTTCGACACTAGAAAAAATGTCTCATTTTTGTATCCAGTTTTTGTGGTTTGTCAATAGCAGCAGATGATGTCATCTGCATTGTGATGTCGTCTGCATTGTGTCCTGGAGAATTCAAATGTTTAGCGACAGGTTTGTTGCGTTGTGCCTGTATCAGCACAATATGCTCCAAAAGTCTGGTTTTTAAGTGGTCGTTTGGTTTTTCGGCCACATACTGTTTTTTGACACTTTTTACTGTTGAGGTAGACAACATGTATGAATTACAGTTAACAGCATATTTGATTGTATGTTGTGAATTGTGTACCACTGCCCTCCACCTAGGTCTTCTCTAGGCCCAACACTTCCAGTAACATGGTACCTTTAGTGTTGGCTTTATCCTGCGCTGCCTAGTATTGGTGGTATTCTCCATACTTAGCCCCGATTCTTCATTCTTCAGAAAGGTGCAGGGCAGCCATTTCCAATGTTCCTGTTGCAGCTTTTTTCGGAGACCTAAAAACCTCAATATCTACTTTTAATCTACGGTTTCCCTCTCACCATCTCCCACCAATGGTTTTCACCCTTGTAAGAAATGTACTGCATTCAACCAAAATATCATGAGAGCCTGTGCAACACACGGTCACCAGTTCTCCTTTTAGCAGTACCACCAACAATTCCACCCTCAATCAAATATGCTCTTAACTGTAATTCATACACTGTTGCTACCTCAATTACATGTAAAAAGTGGTCAAAAACATATGTTGGCGAAACCAAAGACCACTAAAACCAGACTTTTGGAGCATTGTGCTGTACCAGGCACAAACGCACAACCTGGTTTCGCTAAACATTCGAATTCGCCAGGACACAATGCAGATGAACATCATCTGCATTGCTATTGACAACCACAAAAACTGGATACAAACATGAGACTGACCATTGGACAACACTGGATATCAGTCTTACAAACCATATCCATATGGCATAAATATCACGATCTGAGAAGTAATAAAATCTGGATGACCTTGATTTATTCACCACACCCTTCCTGATGTGCCTTTTTTCTGAGCACTTCTTTGAAGTTTGTTTCACGGTGTCCATCATGCCTTTTGGGCATTCCTGCACTGCCAGCTTTGGTGATTCTTTTCTTTTGTGGGTCCTTTGTAATCTTTCTATTCACCCAGTTTCACTTTTCGTTTCTACTTGCTTATTTCAGTGAACTCTTCTGGTCATCGCTTGGTGGAGTGCCATTTCTCCTCGGTCTTGATAAAGACATTTTGTATAGTGTCGACGGTGTGTTTTGTTTTCTGTTTCGGTCTTTTTATCCTGCACACATTCAGTTGAGACTGGTGTTTTTTTAAATTGTATCATTCCAGTTTTCTCCCCGTCTCTTTGAATCCATTTGGATCCTGGTGTGTGTTTTTTAACTTGGAGTTTCTATTGGCTATCTTGTTTTTGCTTCATCTTTCCCTTTTGTTTATTCGTTTTTTGGGTATACTTTGTTTACTTTTGCTTTGCTATCCATTTCTATTAAATTGCCTTTTATCCCACTAACTCTGATAGGATAACATCATTTCAGCTGTTAGTTTTTTGACACTTTGGTGGAATACAGAAAGAATGCATATAATAGACCTTCATATGTTAATTTAGTATGAATGCTTCAAAAATATATAAGCTTCACAAATATGATGAATTTGATTCTTCGCATAACACTAGTATATAATATAATTCATTATTTGCATTCCTTCCCTAATTTGTAATATGCTTAACTTTTCAGTCGAAACGGCAAATCCTTCGATTTCCAGTTGCCCTTCAAATATACTCACCTCAATTGAACCCGGGGAAAATGAAACACATGACCGTGGAAAGGAGCCATTCGCAGTGACTGCTCCGTAACTACAAAAATATCGAGTTTCCTCAATGCCCACGACTCGTTCCTCCCACTTGGTTCAACTCAAGTTATTTACACCTTCGGAGATGAGAGTGGAAACAGATTGGTCTCAGTTTTTCACATGTTGTGGTGGACGGAAACAGTACTCATCTTTTATTATATGATATACGATCTGCCTCTGTTTTATTACACAAACAACCACCGCCATTTTCAATGTTCCAATCCATCGGTTTTTTTAGTACGGTGACAGGATTAATGATGCCACTTTAACTCGGCCCTTTACTAGATTAGTTAGTGTTTCCTGTAATGCCAATTTGTTTTGTATGGTGAATACACACCCATTTGTCTTTAATACACAAACAACTAAACCAAACCAGGTCATTTAGTTCCTAATTTGCTCTTAATTGGGAGTATTAAATCAATATTTTAAACAGCAATGCACAAGGTGTGCTGTAGTGTGGAATGTTGACTTCTTTTGTACATAGATCACTCCAACCAAAGACAAGACATAGACCCACTTGGTGTCAACACACCAATGTGAACTCGCACACGGGCTTCCAGTAAATCCGAATGGAACTGTCTACCCTGAAACCCTTGTCAATGTCACTAAACTGAAGCATTTAAAGAAGAACAACCAAGTATCTAAGAAACCAACCCTCCAGCACTCAATAAACGTCTACGCACTCACTTCCTATGCGTTGGACCTCTACTGTCGAGGAGCTGCAGAGTACATCTGTCAAAGTCAAGATGATGTTTGGTTGCGTTTTGATTGTTGTAATTGAAAGCGTGCTTGCCGCCATCGTCTGAGCCCCTAGACAATGTTGAGGTATAGCGCCACCAACCTGCCACCAAGCCTTGTTCAAATCAACATGTATTACGTCATTAAGATGCTATCGTTCCTCAAAAAAGGAGCACATTGAAATCCTATTCATAATTATTTGTCAATGCACGCTTGTTATTGTGTTATATTTCGAGCAAGCATGCCACTAATGTATCTGACAACATCTCAAATTATTCATACTCATCCTCCGTTCGCAACATTGGCAAATCGCAGGTGTCTCTCTGGAGTAATTCTTATAGGCCCTAATGCAATACGCGCCATATTGAAGGGCCGAGAGCAACATTACCTGACTACCATACATCCACCTGTTATTTATTCCAGATATGCTCAAGTTGTACAGGCGATCTATTGTACTCTTGGTATTCCCACAACCCTAAGCCAGGACATTTGAGCGTGGGAGCGGCAGACATTTGTACACATCCTTGAGTACAAATTTTGAGTGATCAATGGGTTTTAGCAGCGTGACCGGACCCCTGAAATTATTCTTAATTGCTGCCAATGTGGTATTAAGAGGGGCCTAGACAAAGATTGTACAGAAGGTCAAATTTTGAAAATGATCCCCCAGTGTGAAAAGTATACCACGTTATTTGTCCTTATCATAAAGATTCAGCAAAGGTATTGTTTGTATTACCATACTCTTAAGTTTCAGAGTTATAGTATATAAACAACAAAAAAAATCACAACAAAACAGTATACGAATTGGATTGAAACGAAGTCATGTAATCCTGCACATCAAATTTTCCTCCAATTCAAAGGAGTGGAATTCCTCCGAATTGGATGTTTTATTTAAAATGTGCCTCTAGACCATGACAGAAACCTAATTACTGTGTGTTCTGTGGTGTGTTCTTTAATCATTACTTATTTCTTTGTTCCCTGGGTGTATAAGGTGAAACATCTGACTGCTTTATTGCTCGTTGATGACATTGGCTAGAGCGTCGCAAACTACAACCCCCTGTAGGGAAAGATTTTTCTCCTCTCTTTCCCCAGTTTACATACACTTGTCTTAATGGCATGTTTATCACCGTCACTTCACTTTTGTTGTCGTTATTGTCACTTGAAAGTTCTAATTTAGATTAAAAACTTGTTTGCGTTCATATAACACCGTTTATGTTTATTCAATATTTGTTTATTTTATTAATGCATACATGTTGAGATGTGTTATTGGAAGTCCACCAGAAACGAAGGAAAAATCGGGATCTCTGAGCAGGCCTAGTCTTGTCGCTGTTAATCATCGTCATAGGCGGTGGCTTAATGTGTGTTGTTTAATTATACATTCGGTAAGACAATAACGACTGCGTTCGCTTCAACTTGTAGAAGTGTTTACCTCTATTTAACTTATAATTTTGTAATTGCTGGTACTAGTACAAGGTTGTACACATATTGACGGTGATTTCTATGCCATATCTATTGGTTTTACATTTTTTACAGGAAGAAATCAAGCGCAGAGCCGACTCTGAATGGATCACTCTGAATGTTCTATAACAAGTTCTGATACCAGAGCCACCACAGCTTAGCCATCCCTATCATGATATTTTTCGCGATTTTTATAAATTGTCCGATTTATATCTAACATAAGATCAATTTAATTTTACTCAAAGCGGCACTGGCACATTTTCACAAAATAGAAATTTCCTTAATTTGCTCTTAAAATGATAGTCTAGGCCATTGGAAGAATATATAGATACTTTAACCCCTAAAAATAATTACTCAAAACAGAATAGGGACATTAATAAGATGTTACAAACATCCTAGGTAATTTGTAGGCTAACTTTTAATTTTCCATACTTTAACCACAAATGTGTATATTACATGAATATAATAGACTCTACTATTGATATTAAAACCACACAGGTCACACACCGGTCAAACAGTGGGAAACATTCATACGTGTGCGTTCTCTTGTGTTAAACGAGTTCATTGCCGGTCGTCCCGCTAAATTAATTTTGGGGTTCGCCGTCGACATTAATTATAAAATCGTTCTGTTTACCCATTGGACGCTGATTTGGTCCTTATCATTTTCAGGTGAAGTGCTAATGTAATATAAAAGCTTTGCAACCATGCCAAATAAATATTGATTTTGAAAAATCTTGAGGGCGCCCTAATATTTTTCAATTGTACCAGTGTCTCTTTAACTCGACACAAGCTTCAATTTTTAACCACTGACTTTTACACAAGGATTAGCGGGCTCGCACGTAATTAAATAGTCGTCGATTAACGATTGATACACCCGGAACTTCCCCAGCGGTCATTTACGGAGGGCAAAACATTGGGAGGTCACCGTAGTGAGTCAATGCGAAGTCAATACAACTTAGTACAGCTGTGAATATTTCTTGTATTTGAAAGAAAAATCTTAACTATTTTATAAAATGGTATGTAGTAGCATCGACAAAGTATGCCACAGTCATGTGCCCGCCCTCCCCTTCCCCTTCCCTTTCCTCCCCTTCTTCTTCTCCCCTCCCCTTCCACTCCCCTTCCCCCTCCCTTTCCCACTCCCCTTCCCCTCCCCTCCATTCTTTCCTCCTCCTTCCTTCCTTACTTCCTTCTTGCTGTTCTTTCTTAGTTTATTTATTTATTCAATAATAAGGGCAGTTTGGATTTTATTCGCTCATTATTCTTTCCTTCAGCATGCATTAATTCATTCGTTTATTTATTTCTATATTTATGTAAATCCATATTATCTTATTTTATAACTGCTCCTGCTATTCATTACTGTTTGTTTGTTTGTTGTTTTGTTGTTTTGTTTCATTATTTTTGTTTTCGAAATTTCTCTTTATTTTGTCCTTGATGATCTGTTTTGAAAATAACACAAATTCCTTTGTGCGAAAAAAAAACTCTTTATTTTTCCCTCTTTTAGTAAATTTCGAACTTCAAATTCCGACTTTGGGCACAATTTATTGAATCGCAACATCCGGATACCTTTTTGTGCCAACTTAAGTAATAAACATTGGCAGCTTCTACTCGCATTGGCAATGTGAAGACGAAAACGAAGAACATCTCGCTCACAAGAATTTACACGGAAAAACAGGCATTTTGAATGTCTCATAAAATGAGAACATAATATCCGGACCCAAACTACACTTCCGCCAATCTTATGGAGAGTAGCTAAAACTTAGCTTCGAAATCATATTTAATAGATAAACGGTCTCCGGTTTGCTACCGTAAATCGTCTTGTCGTTTTGCGAAAACTCGATCCTGTTGCGATAACAGTAAAAGGACGCACGTACAAACTTCTTTGTAACAATTACAAATTAAGAGCGCCGCTCATTACTCTCATTACTGAATGGTGACGTCATATTTGTGATACAGCTTGGGGAGATTTCGGAAATTCTGCAATGTGTGTTCATGACGTTCGAGAGACTTAGGTGGTCAAAATTATATGCGCAATGATAATGGGAAAATCCGGGATGGTCTCGGCTATTGGAAGCTGAAAACAGAATTCAAATCAGACTTTCCGTTGGTGAATGTTGGTGTTGTTTTTGTATTAGTAAAGTTGTGCCATGAGTCAATCCCAGAAATTGGGGTTGAAAAAGTACTCCTAAATAATCGTATATTATGCGCGATATAATGTGACTAGTGAGATGTACTATTTGTGTCGGTGTCACTTGGTCAATTCTGAACACACTGTCTCATCTATGCAGAGTGACATGAACGTTTACTACGCTGACATTGCAAATATGCATGGCTATTTTTCGGCAGTGGAACCAAGTTTTAAATCCAATGGGAGTATTGATTGCTGTCATAATTATATGCGCGGAACTATATTTTGACTCAGAAGGGTCAGTTGCGGCGCGGTCAAGCATGGTTTGCGTGACACGTACAATGTGCACACAAAGATTTGCATTCGGTTGTGTGTATACTGCAACACTGTTCATTTAAGCTTAATTCAGTCAGCTTGATCGAGCGCTATAGATAGCCGAGAGTCTAATGGTTATTTGCATAAATAGGAATGTACTACACATGCGTGAAGTGCCGTCGGTGACTAGCGTCGGTGACTAGAATTGATCTACGCATACATTAAAAATTTAAACAGGCTTCGATACAGTAGGTTTATTTGTGGGACGTTGCCCGTAAATGATATTTCGTTTGCAAACTTTAATATTACATATTTTGGAAGTATTATTGAGGCTAAATTTGTTTGTAAAATCCACATCTGTTCCTTTATTCAAAATGCTAAATTCGCACACTTTGCTGAATATGAAAAAAATCAAAATTGGTTAAGAAAAAATACAAAATCATTAAATTTTGAAGACTTTCAATTTCATGGAATTGGACGTGGGAAAGGTCATTGTAATTGTCCATTTGAGTAACTTATCGAACAATTTTACAGTTCGAAATTCCCCATGGAGTTAGCTAGTGATATGTATAAAGTATACCTAAATGTACAGTAAAAGGTACATTTTCAAACTGTTGTTACATTTTTACCGTTGTAAATGACACAGGAAAACCTAGGTCTGTAATATATCACTGTTTTGTCTAATCTACATTCTGTGTCCATTGTACGAGGCTTAGTGAACAGATGAACACGCAATTCAAGGACTCGCTGTGCTGTCCCGGAGTTAACATTTACTATGGCAGTAATACTATACAGTATAAGTACGGACTTTTACGGGCTTTATTTTCAATTAAAGATAATAAAAAAGCCGATTTACAAATAAATTGGCGTGAGTAGGATTCGAATCATCGACCTTCAGATTATGATCGCATACCATTACCACTAGACCACAGCGGATTAGCTGCTGAGGTGTATTTTTATTCAATATATACCTTCACGGAATAAAGGTCATCTTATATAATACAATAGCTTCGTAACATGACATACACAATCAAGTTTTGTACTATGTTATTGAACTGTGACTGAAAGAAGCTGCTGCTATACAAATGTTAACTACGGAAAATAATATTGCGCCCCGGAGACGATGCACGGAGAACCTCTTTTGCAAGTAAAATGTATAAGGGGAGAGAAATTGCGCAAATATTGCAAAAACGCTTGTTTTAATATATATTATTATTTTTATTTAGGAACAAATATGAATGAAAATAATATAATATGTAAAAAATAAACCATTTACAAGCATTTTAATATTGATATTTTTACAGAATAGGGCTATATAGACATTACCCAGAAATGTTATTATAATTACAACATAACACCGTGTATGTTTAGTTTTACAATCCCATACTTTACACAAGGGTAATATTGTTATTTTACAATGTTTATAACAAATATGAAACTATACCATTTTCAAACGTTTTGGTTACACTTGCAAAGAGACAATGGTTTACCAACATTTTTTGCTACTTTTTTGCCAAAATATCTCATTTAATAAAATTTAAAATTAATATACTGTTATAAAAGTATAAAACCACATCATAATGTTCAAATGTATGAAATTGTTGTTATATTTAGCGTTATTGATAAAACATAAAAATAACGTGCTGACTCACAGCAGCCAACAACGTCCTGCTGAGCTATTGTTATGACTGTCAATTGTTAAATAAGTTTCTTCAACAGACTTTAGTAAGACGTCCGTGGAAATTTGATATCCGGGTTTACTAATGAAGATTTTGAAGAAAAACAAAATATTGAACCGTTATAATTTTTCTGCTTAACGGTTTCAGGTGGTATAAGGAACATTTTAGACAAAAAAGTGTTCTACACGGTCTTCGAGTTTTCTTGGGAAATCCGAATTATATGTCCGTGTTTTCAAATGACAGCAGTGCCTAGCTGCTGTTGTTAATCCCATGCTCATGGGAACGTTGCCGCTGCTGTGGTGGACTCTATTCCCAGCTTATGATGTATTTGGTCGCGGTTCAAGAGACATAAGGAAGATTCCCATAGAGAAGCCTCATTGTTTTTACCCAGGTTGTGTTTTTCATATTTGGAATGCTTACCAATGTGACTAATCACACCTGAAGCAATGAACCGAATACGCCGTCTTTGTAATAAGATGTTTGATTTAGTAATTTCTTTCGTGCACGAAACAGAAATGTAAAGCATGTTTTCCTATGGGGACGATTAGAATAGAGGGCCAGTTCAAAACAACGGTTTGTTTGTTTTGTGTTTTTTTATTCGTGCTTTTTGGTCCAATAAACCTTTTGAAACGTTTCTCGGTAGTGGTCTACACCGTACGTGCAATTGGAGAGAAAAGTTGTAATCCTCAAAAAAATCTCCTCCTGTCACTTTATAAAAGACACTATCAGTGATTTGCGAAAACAGCGATCACAAAATAATTTAAATCGATTTTTGCATGTCTGTAACAGTATGCTATCCTAACATACCCTGTCAAGTTTTAAGGTGAAAGCACCTAATAGAGACAAAATTCGAATCGATATTTTAGTCATTTGTACGACACTTTCTACAACACGTTTGAATGGAGATTCATATCTTTTGAACACTTGCTGTTTTTCCTTTTTGACATTTTGCATTTGGATTTAAAAAATAACTAGACAAATGCTCCAGACTTAATACCTCAATTTTATATTACTCCTCCTGCAAATTTGAATATTTTGACGCTTTTGGGTGGTAACTGATAGTGAAAATGGATTTTCGTCTTGGCATTCATTAGTGGCCAAAGCAACCGACAGACTGCTGATGCAGAACCAAAGAATCTCAGCCTGCTAACTGCACAGTCTAACGTGTCGTTAAAGTTGTCACTGTTCACAAATGGTTTGTTCAAAAGTCATTGCATGACTGTATATTGCATATTAAAAGCACATCAGCTAAAGTAGGATTTTTTATACCCGTCATTTCATCAAACGGACACAATGGCATGAAAAAATATACAGATATTAAAATGGACCCTTACTGAAATCACTTCCACAAATAGGCCAGTCAAAATAGAATGAATGCTGCCTTAACCAAACACTAATTGCAACAGAATCAATTCCAACAGAATTGTATTGAGAATACCTTTAAAAACAACATATCAAAAGTCTAAAATCAAAGGAGTGGAACATATATTTTTAAGGGGGTAAGGTTTATACAGGGGTCAAAATATGAAAAGTATCAAAACACGTCGAAAAGTATGGCAACGTGTTCGTTACTTTTCCAGGATTAAAAAAAGGTATAGTTTGCCCTATCTGCAGGTTGTAGTTCAATAGTTATGAGTCAAAATAGGTTCAAGGTCACAATGGGGGTAAATTTTCAGATTTATTCGTTCGTTATAAAAATGGTGTCAAATTGTTCGTCTAATGGTACAGAACCCGAAAATATACTGGTTGCACCATCTATAATATTCGTTGCATAATTGGAACGCAAAATGTGACTGGGGCTACAAGGTCTATGGGAGGTCACTAGTCATAGCTCTGTAATTCTTATATAGAAAGTTCAAACAGAGAATCTATTTACATTTACTTATCTAGTGGGACAAATTTAACAGTTTACAACCAGTCCGATCAAAATCGGACCATTCTAAAAACCAGGATTTACCCCAGGATGACCTTGAACTGTTATGTGCATATTGTACTAAAACTATAATGCGTAGATATGGCAAACTATACCTTTTTTAAACTATACCTTTTTTTTATCCCAATAAATTGGTACATCATTTAAATCAATTCGAACAATTCTAATTTTTACCCCTGTACAAACGTTTCCCCCTTATTTCTACATGTTTCACTAGGTTGATTTTGGTAGACTTTTAATATATTATTTTTGGACTATTTCAAAGTATATTAACACCAAAATTGTTTCTGTTGCAATTTGTGTTGGGTCAAATCATAAAATTACTGGACTAAAATGGGTGTTTACATTTTGTAAAAAAGGGAAAAGTAATATTATTTTTATTGTAAGCTTCACTTCTCAGCTAAGGATATTGACATGACTGCCAGCTTTTAACAAACTTGAAAAACGTGCAGTCATCAGCTTACAGACCATTGCTAATTGCTAATCCCAGCTAATCCACCTTTCACTTGTCAGATCAATATCTTACCACAGGCCTGAAGTACAATGTCTGAATCCCGGTCGAATACTTTTGAATTGTGTCAAAAAAAACCTGTTAGATAAATTCTGGCAAGGATGTCAACACCTTGGTTTTGCGTGGCAGGAATTGCCAGAAACTGCCACGAGCTCTTTGATTTGATTTGATTTTATTGATTTCCACATCATCCAAAGAACATTAAAAACACTTAAAATACAGAGAAATGATATGGGGGATGTGACCAAAAGGCCGGAGGCCAGAGGTAGTCACACCCCAAAACAAAATATATACACAAAACAATAATGGTAATAGATCTATATTACACTAACAATGTGAATATATGAAAGTAAAACATACAAAATTACATACACATGCTCCAGACCTAACTATCAGTTTTTTTAATATTGTGATATAAGATTTTTTAATTGATTTCGAAAAGACTTGACAGATTTTGACATTTTCAAATTTTGATCATACGATTTCCATAGAATTGGCCCAGAAGTACTTACGGTTTGATCCGAAAACGTTTTTCTGTTTCTTGTTTGAATATAGTCATTGGCATTCCTAGTAAAGTAATTATGATATTCCGCATGTTTTGAAAAGAAGTGTTTAAATGTTTTTGGCAGCTGATTTGTAGAATGTTTAAACATGAAAACGCCCACTTCAAGTTTATATATGTCATATACATTTAGTATTTTAAATTTTTTGAACAGGGGAGCTGAGTGGCTTCTGTAATGACTATTTGAAATAGTTCGTACAGCCCATTTTGAAGTTTAAATATTTTATCCATATAGCTATGATACGTATTACCCCATACTAATACACTATAATTTACATATGGTAAAATTAACGTACAATACAAAGAATACAAAATACTCTTGCTGTCTTTTACTGTTTTACCGAATGTAAACACCCAAATTGGTTTCAAATTTGTTGAAGTGGTTTCAGTAAGGGTCCATTTCATTGTGTCTGAATATTTTTTTTCATGCCATTGTGTTCCTTTAAAAGTTTTTTGGTTATCCTTCATGTAATCTCTGCATGAAATAATCAATACAGACATGTTTAGAGTTGAATAGGATTATTAGGCTTTATTCCGTATAGCCTTGATTGATTTCTTTCATCAAGAAGGACACACCAAGGATACATCAGTTTTGGGGCGTGTCGACGATTCCATTCCACTGAGAGGTAGTATGCTTTACTCAATTAATTCAATAGAAATTCTAAGTGACGATACCGGATCAGATTAAGGCCATAATTAAAAAATGTCCCTTTTCTCCCGAAGAAAATAATGCGAGGAAAATGCACTGAATAAATTCCAAAGTAACACCAAACTTTAACAAACTCTGAAGCATTCAACGTAAGAAAAGAAAATGAAAGGAATAAGTAATTATTACTGGCCAAATTTTTCAGTCGCTGTCCTTTCTGGAAGAAAAGGAATCTCCACTATCAGAACCCTCGGCCATTTTACAACCACATCAGGAATTTCAATATCACATATGTTGTCGTTTTCCAGTATGAATTATCTATATCAACAATCTGCTTGCATGCATTTTGTTTAGTATTTTTACGTTACATTCCATGAAGGGTTTCCGAATTCATAAGTGTGTCATTTATTCGTCTTGTTCCAGAAATAATATCTGACATCTTTGTCCAATCATTTATCCAAAGTACTAATAGGGGTGGGCAAGTTACAACTTTTTTTTAAAATCGAGTGGATTCTATGGCCATTTTGGCTGCTGAAAAAGAATCTAGCAAGCTTTTTCACTGAAGATAAAGTGTTGGGTTGGTTCCATGGATTTTAAGTTTTGTACATAAAGTCAATGGGATTTTGAGGTTAAATTAGTTATTTGCCAATATATGCCACATACAAACTAATGACAACTATGTAACATGCACATGTGCTAGGTATATTGCTTCCCTTTGTAAAACCATAGGTTTCGAAAATAAGCAAGTTCCTGATTGTCTAGAATAAAGAAAAAATGTCTTTACCTTGCAGAGGGAGTGTAGTCACTCATTAGCACTACAACTTTCACACACTGGTTTAAATTATTTATAGAAACAGGAATACACCTCTTTACACACAATGAGTTGCCTGCTACTATATATGTTAAGAACGGTACCACACATGCACATGCTGGTATGAAAACACCCCAGTACCTATCACAGGTATTAGCAAGTTATGTAACTGGTTGTAAAGGCTTGACCTTACAACAATAGACTCCTTCAATTTTCACTCACTCACAAACTTGTGGTCTTGTTTTGGTTGTTCTGTGCATTGCCTTGCCTCAATTGAAGAGAATTTTGGAAAAAATATATTTTCTGCCATTCAAAATAAATTTGCTATTTTTTTTCTTTGACAATTATTTGTCTAAACCTATAAAGCACCTATTGGTGAATTTCTAGCAAAATCCAGGATGAAGATCATGTTGGTTTTTTGTTTTTCCAAAAGTAGCAGAAAAGCCCTATAGACTTCATAAACAAAATTTAAACTTGACACAACCAACCTCAGATTTTATCTTGAGTGAAAAAGCTTGTCTGATTCATTTTCAGGAGCCAAAATGGCCATAGAATATGCTCGTTTTACAAGAGATTTGTAAAAAAAGTTCATACTTGCCCACCCCTAGTACTAAGAGTTTTGGTGACTAATAATGCGAACTATGTACAATATTTACGTGGCCTAAACCTCCTTTATAGAGACACATTATCTTGTCTTTGATTGACTCCAAACAAAGGAATCGATAGCGTGTCTCAGACTGTACGATAATCTATTCAATTGAATCTGGTATGAAGCCTTTACATATTCGATATAAAAAGGTTCATGTAAAACGAGTTAAAGCATCTTATTCTGTTGAACAAAGTTGAGCATTTCAGCTGTTAATACGGATTTTTAGTTTTGGTCTCAACACATCCCCTCGCAGCGAAGGACGAACGTGACAATTAACTGAATAAGTACCAGTTGCACAATTGTTGCCCGGTGCTGGTATCTATTAGTTCAGTTGTGCCTGTCGTGATCAACCTTCAACAACGAAGACATCTCAAGCAATTATTGGAAGCTCAATTTGTTCTAACTGTTGCGGTTAAAAACTACAGTAAACGGTAAGAAATACTTTTTATTTTATCGTTTATAAACTCTTGAGACGCATTCGAGGGAGTTCTTTAAAACATTTAATACTGGTGTAAGAGAATTGAGAGTTCTACGTATGGGTGTCCAAGGACTCCCAACTCTCTAAATGTAAACGAGTGAAAATTTCACTCTCCAAAAGAGTGAAACTCTTGTAAACCACTCCAAAATGAGTGGTTTGTACTTAAAAACATTCAAAAAGAGTGAAAACCACTCCAAAAAGAGGGGATTTCCACTCGTTTTCGTGTTGTCCTTCGTTTAACTCCTCAAAAGGTGTTGTCCTTCGTTTAACTCCTCAAACGAGTGGAAATCCACTCTTTTTGGAGTGATTTTCACTCTTTTATTGAGTGAAAATTCGCTCTTTTTAAGTAAAAACCACTCATTTTGGAGTGATTTACAAGAACTTCACTCTTTTGGGGAGTGAAATTTTCACTCGTTTAGAGACTGGACGTTCGACAGGCGCTTAGTTTCTGAAGCCTAGAGTCCAGGCAGGCCGCAGAGGTCTAGTCTAAAGGCCTTTATTTTACGTTCCCCGTATGCACAGTCAACGTGGATTTTGAATATTAGATTTGCACTAGTGTTCTAAAAACCACTCGTATCTGTTGACTTTACAAAAAGTTTGTACAAAAATGTACAGGCAGTTAAAGAACCATTCTTGCTAATTATCATTCCAGATGAAAATACATTTCCAATTTTATCCAAATTGGAATTTTTATGTAAAAATATAGCGTATAAAGCTTCAAAATGTTCATTTACCAAGTTTACCAAGACGAAGACCTCTATCATTGAACCGTACCGATATTGGCTTTCAAAACAAAAATAACATTGAACTTGGGGTAATACAGGCAGGAACTAGCATTTTATCATTAAGTTGCGTGACACAGTGGTTAAGGTCTTTGCCTCTGGTGCTTGATCGAGAAACTCTATCCGTCAACGCCAGCTGACGGTAGAGACCGACCCTATTGTAAATTTGGATGGGCCTGCGTTGCAGAAAAGTTCGACGCGGGGACTTTGATATGTAAATTAGTTCTCGCCAGTCGACTGCACTTGCAAAGACTTTTAGCTTCCAGATCGGATTAACTCTCACGGCTGGAAAAAATGCCAAATTTCCCGGGAACACAATCAAAATTTCCCTTCAAGATTGCAAAATTTCCCTTCAATTCTTATGTATTTCTTTATTTACATGACTACAATTTCCCTCCAAATAGTAAGATTTCCCTGGAACCAGGTTCCCAAGTTCCGCACTTTTTCCAGACGTGTTAACTCTTTTCACTGAGGATGCTTAAGCAAGGATTAACCGGTCATGTTTTGGTTTAACCTTCCGCCCATTTCTGGTACATTTAGACTTCTAATAAATGCAGTGCCATTTACGGTTAGAATATTTCGAACAACCTGGTGCAGAAGGTCCTATGTTCAAACTTCTGTTTGAACGTGAAAATCAATTATTCGTTCTCCCGGTGGATGCATCTGAAACACGCAGGGCCATGACAAACACCTCGCTACAGTCTATAGACCGTATTCAATAGCCAGCCATGTTGGTGGACAAGATAGACGCATTCCAGTACTACAATGCATTCACCTGTCAATTATCCCTGTGCAATCGCTAAACATGGATCGATTGACAGCTTAATGTATTGTAGTCCTGGAATGTATGCATCTTGTCCACCAACATGTCTGGTGGCTGACGTCATATTGAATACGGTCTATTCCGATAGGGTAATTCGCTGTAGGAGTGCCACGTAATTAGTTGGGTCATTTGGAGCAATTTCGTGACGATTTGTCTTCTATGAAGGTTATTGAACACATTTAGGGAGGGGGAAAAATTCCTAATACAGGGCTCAAAAATGAAAAATGCTTGAACTGCTGTAAAAAGGAAACCAAAGTGTTCGTCTTGTTACAAGGATTAAAAAAAGGTATAGTTTGTACTACTTACAACTTATGGTTATGGAGATATAACACAGAAATCGTCAAATGTCATCACGAAAGGTTAAATCTTAAATATTGCTCCGATTTCTTCAAAAATGGGCTCAAATTGTTTATCTTTCCTCAGACTGTAACAAAAACATTTTGAACCGTCTAACATATTTTTAAAATTCGGAGATCAATAGATGTCAATGGGGTTGACCTTGGTTGTCATTTATCTCGATAAACAAATACAAATGAGTGTCAATTACTTTTGTTGCAATCCCTGTCGAAAGGTTAACAATTTGAGACCATTTTTAAAGAAATCGGTGCAATATTAAGGATTTAACCTTTGGGGATGACCTTTGACGATTTTTGTGTTATATCTCCATAACCATAAGTTGTAAGTAGTACAAACTATACCTTTTTTGACGAATTTTGTCTTATAACTCGGTAACCATACCTTGTAGGTACTACAAACTATACCTTTTTTTCAATCCTGGTAACAAGAGGAACACTTTGGTTACCTTTTTACAACAATCCAAGCATTTTTCATTTTTGACCCCTGTATTATGAATTTTTCCCCCTCCTGGATTCCGCCCACATTTTTTCGAGGGGCACCCCCGCTAATTTTGTTCATTAACCTTCATAGAAGATAAATCCACTGATAAATGATGCTCTGCTCTCCACGGTCACGGAATTGCCCTCAAATGACCCAACTAAATAGGATTCGTTGCCCGGGCCCCATCAATTGGTCCAAACAAATCACAAGGCTTATAGCGCGGGGAAACTTTTCATTGTGTAGCATGTATCTTGCGCCCTGTGATTTGTTTGGACCGATTGCTGGGGCAACGAATGCTATCACGTGGCACTTCTACAGCGAATTCACTGGTGTCGGAGAACAATATAGTGTGGGTCGGTGTGTATTCCCGTAGGATTTTCATGCTAAAATTGATTTTGTTGCTGTTTGGGTTTCAATAGGACCTAAACTGTCAGAAAATGATGGGGTGCAAATTTTCCTACTGATGCTCCCTTCTTCAAGGGGGAAAACGTTAGTACAGGGAAAAATTTAAAATCGAGACAAATTGTGTTTTAATGTACACTAACGCGTTCGTCTCGTCATAAGGATTAGAAAAAGTATATATTTGCCTAGGTTCCAACCTTTAGTTAAAGCGGTATAGCCCCATAATGATTCAAGGTCACCCTGGGGGTAAATGCTACGATGTTGTTGAAAGTGGTGTCAAATGATTCCTTGTGTCATACTGAAACAGAAAATGCATTTTAAATGATCTTTTGATATCACCATTGCGACATCCAGGGGAAGTTCTGGTGACTCCCATAGACCATGTAGACCCTTGCGACATGTTGCTATGTAATTAGCCAACCAAATGTCACACACTGTAAAATCATACA
>JAMKCH010010053.1:0-85952 GCA_023653785.1 Ophioderma brevispina
TGAATGGAAGTCTGTATGTGAAAAAAACGCACAGAAGTGTCGTATTTGCACATACAACGCTAAGTTCACCGTATTTTCACTGCGTGCAATATGTATGGTGAACATGTTCAGCGCACAAGGTAGATACGCGCTACATATACTGTCATGTGAAAGCGTAAAACAGCTTGTTTTGCAAACAGCGTTAATTATACAGCTATTGAAATTACGTGTAGATGAAACATACGACAGTATTTGAAATTCGGATCGCGATAATGCAGTTGTAGCTGATTAAACAATTTTTAATTAATATCTCCTAATTAGGTCACTTTCAAGATGTAAACTTTGTGCATGTATAACCATAACATTATAATAATATGCAAAATATCATCAAAAAGTCAAAACTGTCAGATAAGACAGATGTGATGTGGGCGACCGAACTAAAAATTAAGTTTATTTTTTGACTACATGTTCGTCTTTTGACAAACATGAACCTAATTTTTGTGGAAGTTGTCATCTACAATCATGGAAAAAATAAATAAGGGGTTGGAACACGAACTACATTGGTCCAGATTTTAAAGAGACCGTGGCACATGTGAAAATAGTGCACCCTCAAAAGACATCGCCGGATAAAGGAATGAAGGACCCCTCTACTAGTTTTCATGAGAACGGAATGAATTTGAAACAGTTCCCACTTATAAAGCGACATGCTCGAAGTAAGCTTTTTCATGGGGTTTTCTTTCAAAAATTCCACTTTACATAACTTCTCCAAAAATCTTTTATTTAAAAGTTATATACAGGCTTCAATGGGTTAATGAAATGTTCCAATATGAACCCGTTCCCCCCCAAGAAACCAAAATCCCGCGCGTGTAAGGATTGTATGATATTAATTAGCATAACAATATGGGAGTGGCATTCTGGTTCTTGGGGGGGAAAACCCCATTTTTTTTGCATTTTTTTGTTTTTTTGGGTGGCCTGAACACTAATGGAATTGCCACAACCAACACCTATTACAATAGTACGTGCCATAACCACACTAGGAGGGAAGGCAATGCTAATCTCCAAGGGCTCAGTTCAGAAGGCTTGGATGGGCAATGTTAACAACCGCTGACAATGCACGTTCTGGGTATCAAAAATTCATACAAATGCAGGGGGTGTATTGCTCAATAGACTGGTGAAAGAAAGCTATTAACTGCGCCATGGGATTGGGATGGTAATAGTGATTGGTGGAGTTAACTTTGCGCATGATAGAAAAGCGCTGGTCAGGGGCCATTTAAAATAAAATTTAAAATTGGCGTGTGCCATTGTGTTGCATAATAGAGTTTTCTTGGTGAAGAACGATTATAGAATCCAAATCTTGGCCTCAGTGCACTACATCAGATAGGTTAATATGTTTTAGGTATTTGTTGCTTCCTGCGGCCCTCGTGTACCTCTTTGTGTGCTTATGAAGGACAAATGTCTATCTAGACATCATTCACAAGCTCCATAACAACGGGCAGCTAGGCAACATCTTCCTGTTTCTTCATGTAAGTATAACTTGTCATTGTAACGTAAGGCATGCTCTGAGCTTTGCTTTTTCCAGAGAGCAGACCCCTGAAGTTTCTCAGACTTTCCTCATTTTTCCTTGATACAAGTGTATTTCGATGATATAAAACACCTTCATACATGATAAAGTAGTTTGTAAACACCGCAGTCAAAATTGATGGATGACTATACTAATGCATTAGAGAGGGCGTCCTTCATTTCCTTAGCCGGCGATGTACCTTTTTTCAAAATTGATATTTTTGCATGGTTGTAAGATGTATATCATTAGCCCGCACCTTATATTATAAGCCCAAATCAGCTCAACAAATGGTGATTAATAACACAAGAAAACGCACCCGTATGCATGTTGCCCATGGCATGCAACTCCTGCACCATAGGTAAATCCCGAGTTTAAAGTCCCTGAAATCAGACTTACCTAGATCTAATCAAGCTCACGCTGTTAGAGAACAGCGCGGTCCAAAACTGCCGGCAGGACTCATTCCTTCACCTCAGTTGAGATTAAGGAGAAAATGAGTGCCCACCAACAGTCTGAATGATTTATCTAATCTGGGCCCTGATGAAAGGCAAGCAAATCTGGCTCAAGATTTCTGGTGAAATTAGCTGTGCAAGATCACAGACGGTCGAGGTTTGCCCTTCCTAGCCTTGTAATGTCTAAACTGGCACCACATAAGTTCTTGCTTAGGGCGGAACTGAACCGCATGACCGATAAACGTAAGAGGGCCCCGAGGCCAGGTCTTCAGACAAACGCCTAAAAGACCTTGGCAGAAAGAGAGTGGGGCACCAAAAACATCCAAGGACTCCAATTCCTTGACTGAACAATGCATGTTTAACATTGTTACCCCCGGAAAGAAAAAAGAATCGTCTGCCATAATGAACATCCAAACTGAGACCAGCCGTGGAGGAGTCAAGGAGCAAGCGCCTCCACACCTTGACACGTCCAGCCTCAATGGTCCCTCTCAACTCAGAGCCGAATAGCAAGGCACCATCTGCGACAGCTATAGAGAGGAACCACAAAATGGGCCCGGGTTATTCCACACCGCAGCACCAATGTGTCGACTGAGAGCCACCGGCACATCCAGCAACTTCAATGCTATGTTCGCGCGAGAGACACCCGGCGAACCTCAACTACCCTCCGTTCCCCCCCCCGCCACTGCAACCCAGATGGTTTCAAGGAAGCATGCTGAAGAGCCAAGCATCGCATGACCCAGAGATCCAAAGATGCAGGGTCGTCCCTCACGAGGGAGGCAGCCAGTCTGGCGCAGCAAGAGGCTAGTCCATGACCACACGTCCCATCCAGTTGGACAGGGCAAAGTCCACCTCCATCCACCTGACCACCCACATCCTGAGCCCTCCCCACCAGAGTGGAAAAATCCCTCTGAGTCCTTGGTGCCAGAGGAAGTGGGCACGACTGCTGTGACGCCGAGTCACAATGACCAGACCCTGGGATACCCGTCCACCTATACCCCTAATGCCAGGTCATGGAAAGCTCATTGGGCTAGCCAAGCCGAAGGTACACCCTGGGCAGAGCGCCCTGGCATACCACTGGTCAAATAGGTAGACGGAAACCTGGATGCCTAGTCTGAAACCCCGAAAATTCAGGGCCCAATACCCCAATTCCAACCAGGAGCCAGCGGCCCTTTGCCCCCCCCCTGTATGTAGCTGCCTGCCCTGTGTTGGATCCAGGATACATGCCATGACTCCACGCAAGGATCATGCCTGCCCCCCTTGTTGCCAACCATGCTTGGCAAGCCCCCACGAGGGACCGCAACCTTATGCTTAGGGACCCTGCACCCAAGCCCATTTCCTCCCTTTCCCCCGACCCATGCACGCAAGCTGAAGACCCCATCCCAGTGGACGAGTTCCCTGCAGTAGGCAAGGAAGATCCATGGGATCCGGCGCTCAGCTAGACTGAGCGACCACGGCCAAGACCCTGAGGTGACGGAGGTGTACCGCGCCCATCATCGTACCCGGTACCAACCCCGCAGCATGGGCGCAAAAGGCCGCCCCGCCTAAGCCGAACCCATAGAGTCCCCTATCCGCGCAGAAGAGGCAGCAAATGCCCCCACCACAGGACTAGCCCCATACCCATCAGGGTTGATGGCCATCAGTACCGAACCCCCATCGAGCCGGAAGTCACGAAGGGAACGTATCCGGACAGTGCTCAAAACCCGGTCAGCCCCCGAAAGACGATGCTTCTCCTGAGCACAGGCCCTCCCGAAAGGGTAATCACATCCTCAGCCCCGGTGAGCGTCAAACCCCAGAGGGTGAGGCATAGCCAGGCACAAAGCCCCCTTCCCATCGGCTGGGACTGAGGCATCTCCAAGTGCGCTCTCACAACAAAAATTTTACTGGGACTTGTTAAGACCAACTCAATTAAAATATTTGAGGTACTGGTTTAACGGCAGAAGCAAAATAGTACTCACAATTTGACAATTGAACTACATCAGACCGCCCCCTTAATTCTGGTCATCACTCCCTCAAAACTTGGGACCACTAGATCACACCTTACTTAAACCATGCAATTAAATTGGAAGGTGATATTACACGCCAAAATCTATCAGTCTCTAAATGCGATAGTATTCCTACCTTAACAACTGTTCTTGTGTTTCTTCTCCCAAAAGGCAGGGAAGAGGTAAAGGGATAGAACCTAAAGTGACAACTTTGTGGCACTAGATCACCTTACTAAACACTCAATGTCCTAAATTGGAATGTGGATATTTTTAACAACCCAAAATCTAATCAGGTCGAGAAAGTGGCTTATAGTATTCTAACCTTAACGCTGTTCTTGTTTCATTCTCCCAAAAGGAAGGGAAGAGGTAATTGGAAGAACCAAAGTTTGGAAAACTTGGGTGGGATTCGAACCCGGGCCTCCGGTGCACCATTCCCATGAGCCGGGAATGGTAGCCACGAGGGTGTCGCTGCCTGGCCAGAAGATTTCGTCTCATATGTTGTGTTCTACGATGACGTGGTCGCATCTTGTTGGAACTAATTGCAATCTCAGTGAGTTTTAGTGAGTTTGAGTTTTGATAGGGTTAAGCTTTTCCAACAGCCTTTGGACAGGAGAAATGACTCCGGATCTTAAAATGCATCATTCAAAAATCCCTTAAAATTTCAACTAATTTAGTAGAAATGAACATGTATTCTTTGGCACACTATTTTGGAAAAAAAACCGTGCACCACATTTGAAATTTGGGACCCATACGAGACCTGGAAAGGGACAAAACACCAAATTTTACGTATTTTCACATTTTCCAAGAAATATAAACAGGCTAGCAAAAGACCGACCCACATGCAACAACCAGAACTAAAAAAACCTTTGAATGAAAACAAGGGTACTACATATGTTAATACCTTTGCTGTGGTATACTTTGCTCCCCCACCTAGCAATGACGCTGATTTTTGCATATTAATTAGCTCATTTGCATATTTAATTTGCCAAAATACGCCCAAAATCTAATCAGGTCGAGAACTCCTCAGCCCACTTCCTTCCACCAAGTTACATCATCATACGCCTTGCGGAACTCCAGAAAACTTGTACACAAGCCTTGCGGGAAAATTTTCATAAATTATGCAAGTTAGATACCTAATTAGTGTATTTTACACCCAAAATCTAATCAGGTTGAGAACTCATCAACCCGCTTCTTTCCACCAAGTTACATCATCGTAGCCCTTACAGAACTCCAGATAAATTGTACACAATATGGCCCAAAAGTTGACATTTTCTGGTGGCATATTGACCTTTTTACTTTGACCTTTGTCCCCAGACAGCCACAGCAGACCCAGGAGAGGACCCTGGGGGGAGTGAATTACATGGTGAGTAGGGGGTTTCCCCTCCTATAATATACCAAAGTTTGGCTACTCTAGCTCATCCAGAAAAAAAGATATGCCCAAATGTTCCAGGGTTAACATTTTTATCACGGACATACAGACATACATACGGATGGAGCCCATTTTATAGTCCCCTCCCAAACTTCTTTTGGCAGGGACAAAAATGGGCTACACAGTCTGAACACAATGATGTGGATTTTTTTCCTGTGTAAAATGAAGATATACATGCATACACAAATATAGCATGACAAAGCAAGGGGATCAAAATCAGTTTACAAAAATGCTGCTTACAAAACAACTTGATTCGATATAATGAATTAGCATTACAAATATCAACAGAAAAAAAACAGAATTGAGAAAAGAAGTTGTCTGTGCATGCCAGTCCAGAAATCTATTACCTAGAAATTATCTAGAAATCTATTACCGTTCACAATTCTGCAAAAGAAATCCATTCAAGAGGTTGGACCCATGCCATTGAGGCATACGGCCAAATTCAAACAACCTATCAAGAAATGTAACACATTGACCATGATCAGACCAAGACCTTTTCCTGTACATTATTTTCCTTTGAAATTTCTCAAGCCTTTGAGGAAAGGAAATATTAAATGGAGTCCAACAACATCACAGTAAACCAGATGAGGAAGACCAGAGCTTTGTATAAGTGCAGTAAAGCAGAGAAGTGCATATTTTTAGTACATCTGATAAGAAAACCAACAAGACGTTAGATTTTATTGCACGTGGAATCAACATTTGAAGAAAATGCAAGATTGGAAGAAAATATTACACCATGTAATTTAAAATCATCAATGGACTGTAGCATTTCTCCACCCAAAAGAGCGGGAGAAATGCATAACAGCACAGTTAGAGGCATTAAGTGGAAAATTGTTCTTGACTGTCCAAGAGTAGCTTTATCAAGATCATTTTGTAGATCTGACCAATCATTGAGATTCTGAATAGGTCTCACAAATGTATAATCATCAGCAAATTAAAATATAGGAGAAGAAAGACCAATGTTGATATCAGAAACAAATAAAAGAGAACAGGAACCAGCACTGACCCTTGTGGAACTTGTCCAATCAGAGAATTCCACTTTGTAAATCACTCTCTGCTGCCTTTCCAAGAGAAAATTCTAAACCCAGAGATCCTCTAATACCACAACCATGAAGTTTCTTAAGATATTGTGGTCCACTTATCAAAAGCAGAGCTAAATTCAAGATGAGGCTGACAATATTATCTTCAAGAGTTTGTGAAGTTGGCGATCGGTATCAAAATATTGCAGAGATAGAAGTTTATCCTTGACATCATCGTATTGATAGTTTTGACATACATTACATACATACATACATTACATACACACACACACATACATACATACATACCTTTCCTTGATCAGTTTGAGCAGGTGCAGACGTGGGTGCTTCCTGAGGCACTTCATATGCGATCCATTCAACAATAGAATCATCCTAAGGTATGCAAACAATGATAAAAGAAGGTATGTGTCTTCCACAGGGAGGATAGATTTCAAAGGGGCATTTCTGTAACCTGACCCATCTGACACACTTTTTTCTGACACACTTATGAATTCGGAAACCCTTCACGGAATAAAGCACGGTTTATTCCGTTAAGGTTTCCGAATTCATGTGTGTCAGAAAAAAGTGTGTCAGATGGGTCAGGTTACAGAAACTCCCATTTCAAAGGGAACATGCTGAATAACACATTACAGTTTGAGTTGGAATGTAAAATCTTCCACAGAATAGGTGTGTGTTTCAAATTAAGTTATCAAATGGCTATTCCATTTGGAATCTATACACTCATCTGACACACTTTTTTCTGACACACTTATGAATTCGGAAACCCCATCAAGTTACCGTGGGAAAATTGCGGTTTTGATGGTAGATGCAATAATCAACTGGCATACCCGGGGGCTGGAGGCTAAAGCCCCCCTCAAAGTTCAAGAAAACGAGGAAGAAAGAGGAAGGGAGAAAGAAAAAGAAGAAAAAAGAGGAAAAGAGAAGTAAAAAGAGGAAAAGAGAAGGAGAAAAGAAGAAAAAGGAAGAGGAACATGGTACATTGTTTGATTTTTTCAGCAACTGCGGATCAAACTCAAAAATAATAATAAGCAAGGTTTATTTTAATCTCCAAATCGTGGCTGTAGGCCAAATTCTAGAGACTGACAACTTAATAATACTAGACAGAAACAATGGAAACTTGGAGGCAGCAGATTGAAACAGCCGCCATATTGCAACATTCACACCACACACGAAAACCACACACCGATGGGAAGTGCAAGTCTCATGGTTCCTTTGCCATTTCAAATGAACCATGGATGGAAGTGGCACTTCCGGTTTTAATCAATATCTGTTATACAAATTAAAATCCCAAAATGGAGTTCCCGAATTAAAACTAGCAAGTGGTCCCACTGAAATTCGAACCGAGGACCCCTTTGCTCCAGAGGCAAGTTTGCTTACCACTAGACCATGCCACTTTCTCAAAAAAGTGTCGAAGAAGTACGCAAGGAAGGAAAGGCCGTTTTCCGGCCTTGAAACCCAAAAACTCAGGAAACTGGACCCCCACCGTTAGTCCGCTCCGCTCGCACCGCTCGCTTCGCTCTGGTTAGAACATCTTGAAGTCCAGCCCCCCTCAATCAATTTCCTGGGCATGCCTATGATAATGCAATGTTGACAAAGCCTATTTATACTGTGCTAACATTGATGGTTACCACTAAAACGGCCAGCAGTTCTTTGTTTATATCTTGCGGAATGAAATGAATTGGGGCTCAAATGTAGGACGACAATGAGAAAAAATAAAGCCTTTCATCTGATTATCAAACTCGATATACTTCCCGGGGTAACTCAGGGGGGTCCCAAAACGATTGGACACATGCACCTTTAAATGCAACAGGTGGGAAAGTCCATCATGGATGGGCATGGGCATACAGCGGTTCATAAAGCAAACATCTTCAGGGTGGCACACCTATTTTGAAGGGTGAGCACTATGTAGACTATTTATTAAGACCAGCTTTTCAGTACCATTGTCACCCAATGACCCCATATTTATTTGTAAGTTGACTACTGTCACTCAAAGACCCTATTTTTTGGAAAATTTCATGCAAATGACCCATACTTCTTAGAAAACTCTTGCAGAGAAAAGTTGCCCAAAAATGTCACCCAATTTGGCTGTATATTTGTCACATTCGTATGAGCTTATTATTACTATTATTGCTGGTTTGTTTGAGCAAAAATTGAAGATTTTCATGTGTTTAACTCGGACTCCCAAACTAGCCCTGCAGGGTAACTTACCAGCCAGCACATAAAGGCACAAACTGAATTTCACTAAGGACATCACCAGATAAGGTAAAAAGGATGGCCTCTCATGAGAACGGAAGAATTTTAAACACTCGATCTGCATTATTCGCTCATGTAGTGCATGTTAGTATCCATTGGTTACTGGTTCAAGCCTAAATTGGTTCATGCACCTGTTCCGAATTATGATATGCTATAGGATTTTGTGTTGTGATCAATGTGATCAGTGGCTCGTACCAAAGTTAGCGTGAGCTAGTTGACCTGGCAACGGTCTTATTCTGCTCTACATCGGCGAATAGAGCAACATGCTCAATGTTTCCCTTTTGCTGGTTAAAAATATACCACTTTACCTAAATTTTTTTTAAATTGCTCTGTGTAAAATTAAAATACAGGCTCCAAATGGGTAATTTAAAGGCACTTTTAGTGATCATTCCAAAAAGTCAACATATTCAAAATTTGCAGTAGTTTAAAACTGACAGATAAGTCTGTAGAAATCACATCAGTTATTTTTTCCATTTGAAAAATGATAAAAAAGGAAGAAAACATGCAGTGTTCAAAGATATGAATCTCCAGTCACATCTGTTGATTAAAGTTATGGAAAATTTAAAAGTTAGCCTACAAATTACCTAGATGTCTTTAACCTCTTATTAATTTCCCTATCTATTTTTGAGTATGTTATTTTTATGTGTAAAATGTATCTCTCTTCTTCTAATGGCCTAGACTATCAATTGAGAGCAAATTGGAGAAATTTCATATTTTGTGAAAATGTGCCAGTGCCGCTTTAGTAGTCGAGGCAACCCAAGGTTGTCACTGCATGGGGTCCACTGCTGAAGTAGAGAGACTTCAACTTTCACAGATTATCGGCAAGTTGATATTGAGAAAAAAATGACATTTGTATTTGTTTCATGTATAAGGCTAAGTCTAATGGTAGCTGGGCCTTGATTTTCTTTGGGGGTCTGGTGGGGCAAGAGAAATATTTTTTTGAGGGGGGGGGAATTCCCCCAATTATTGAACTTCAAAATTAAGCACATGCATGACAGCTAGTGTGTGCCTACTTGTGCATCTGTGCCTGGTTAGTGTTAAATGAAGAAAATTACCTCAAGTGGTTTCCAGTAGTCATCACATTTTATCACCTCCTGTTTGCTCTTAGAATACATTAAGTATGTTTCTCCATCAAAATAAGATGTAGGTTCTTCAAAAAGTGCTGAGAGCACATCAAAGGAACCATTTGTACCCTGTTGAAGTAAAGAAAACGGTCATCAAAGCACTAAGCTTGAATATCAGAAAAATTGGGGTTATTCAAAAACCTAAATAAAATGTCACACAATATGTTAAACTTAGCATCTCAACTTCCTTCATGGCATTTTGAGCTGAATACCTGTTGTACTTTATCTGTTAAGTCAAAGCTGTTATTATGGTAGAAGAACTGAGTTCAGTACTCTCAATAAGTCTACTAGCATAACCAGGGAAGAACAACATGGGAATTGACTGTGACTGTTTGCCGATTCCCATAATCAAATTTTTCACATTCTTCATCACACTCCTTGGAGCTTCCGCGGTTGGGAATATTAATCCTGAGCCTTCCGCCCAGTAAGGGACATAACAACGGCCCCCATAATGCAGTGGGCCACACAGCAACCAGATATGCTATGTCTATGACAAAGGAAATGGCATATCATTATGGCAGATGGCATTGAATAGCAGCAGATAGCATATCAAATAAGTTTGATGCACTCGTCCAATGGCTGGGCCCTGTGGTGTCACCAAATTGCTGAGTCACAGTCAGGCCTGGCAGAACAGGCGAGAAGTGGGGAAGGTACCACCCCAGAGAGCTTTGATCGGGAAGAAAAAGCTTGAAAGTCAAGCTAAATCAGCCTTTTTGCTGTTTGGGAAATTTTCACCCTCCAAACAGGAATATCCTGAAAAACCACCTTCAACTGTAAAATCTCCTCAAAATTGGGATTTTCCCCCCTGACAGTGACCCCTGTTATGCCCCTTTGATAACCTAAACACACCCATAAACCACAAAATACATGCAGTTTGCCTAACGGGCCTGGCCTCGATCTGATGGGCAAAAATTTTCCCGTCTGGGAAATTTTTCCTCTCAAGGGGGTTCAAAAGGCCAATTTTTCCCGGTCAAGGGCTAAAAAACGGTCTGATTTCAGCATGATTGTTGCAATTTTTTTTCCGCCAAGCCGTCGGGGGGGGCACCTTCCCCCCGCCCCCCCGCCTGTACGCACTGCGGATAGCAAAGCCCAAATCGTGTACTGACGTACTCACATAAACACACTCGCACAAATCGCTGGCTGAGCCAGCAACACCATCGTGGCTTGCCCTCCCTCGTCATGGGACTGGGGCCCGGCCACGCTCCTGGGACTCCGTGGTTCGATTCCCACCCAGGATGTAAAATCTTCTTTAGCTTCTATCCCTTTAACCCCTTCCCTCCTCCTGGGAGATAGGCTAGAGATGAGACAGGTGCATTTGGGTGGTAAGCTAGCTATCATCGCTGCTTTAGGTGGGTTGACTGTGCCCTTGTATACAGCTGTTTCAAAGTCACTGTGACATACAAAACCAGAGCCAATACTATCAAGAGCAACACAGTTGTTTGTTCACTGATTTAGATTACTTATTCCACCATCTCTGGCAAATTTGAGAAATGTCATTGCCAGCAAACACATTTCTTACTTTAAAGGGGAAGTTGCAAGGGGTAACATGTTTAATATTAACCTTTATACACGAAAAGTTTTTTAACCCCTACTGTTTGGGCTTTGCTTCTGCTCCATTATCTTTATTTGGAACCTTGTTTAGGCTCTTTGTTAGGGTGTTTTGGGGAATAATTTTGGAATTTGGGGGTGGCGTCCACCCCCATTAACAGGTCTGATCAATGCAATGCTTTACAGATGCAGTTTTGGGGTCATTCTATCAAGATGAAAACTTTTTATTTATAAAGGTTGACTCATTTCCAGAGGATGGCACCCTCAATTTTCAAACAAATCATGGTTTTTTTCATATACATAACTCTTGTCCACATACTAATCACTGTGTGAAATAGCAATAGAAGCTTCAATCGAAGTCCTTCATAATTTTGTTTTAAAATTCCACATCCAGAATTGTTGTTATACACAGTATCCTATGGTAATGCCATACTATAAATGTTTACTGGATTAAAACAAAATCTGATTCATCTATTTTTATTTAATACAAATAATACAAAAAATATATATATATTTTGAAATCTCTGAGTGGGCCTTTGAAGGTTGACTCACAGATTTCCTGATGAGGGCGCACTTAGTTTTCAAAAAATCGTGTTTTTTACATATACATTATGCTTGTCCATATACTAATCATTGTTTGAAATAACTCAGCTCAAATTGAAGTCATATAGAAAATCACAACTTTGTTACAAAATTCCGGATCCAGAATTTTTGTTGTACACGGTATCCAATGGCTCCGGATCCAGAATTTTTGTCGTACACGGTATCCCATGGCTCTGTGTATAAATGTTTACTGCATGAAAATGGAAAATAGGATTGATCTCTAACTTTGGAATTAAGCTTTTTAGGTGACTACCTTTAGTTCTAGATGACTATTTTAATTAAAAATTATATTTCAAAATCTCTGAGTCAGCCTTTAAATTGCCCAAATTTTAATTCATCTTGGCTAATATTTATTTTTGTTAAAAAATGTTTTTCCGATTGACCGCCCCTTTCCCAAAATTAGTGGTGGAGTACAAGCCAACAATTTTTCCTTATCTTAAAATTGGATAGATGGTAGGTTCTACTTAGCATCCATTTTGACTTCCCTAGCTGGCTTTGAGATTTGTTTACATTTACCAATATATTGTACCCAAGTGCTGGGTACAAGGGTTTCTACAACCTTGTTCATAAGTCCTTGGAACACTTGTTAATATTGGCAGCTATGAAAGAGATAATAGGCTTGAAACGCATTGTAACTATAACTTTCTTTCCCCCTCCCCGTCCCCTCCCAATCAGTGTTGAAAATAATATGGTGCGAGATTGCTCAAGTGTGTCGTGCTCATGCAACATTGAAATGAGGGGGCAGGAACCAAATCTGCACAAAGTGTTCCAACAATTTTTAACAAGATTGTAGTTTCAATTTTGGCTTCATTCAGAAATTTTCTTTTTACTTACCAGAAAATGATAAGTTCCTTCACATTCACTGAAGCGTATCACCCATGTAATATTGAATGATCCCCCTTCACATGCCGTCACTGTGTAAATCAACAACATGCCAACAAAGATTCAACTTTTGCAAATACGATATAAATCGTATTTGTTAATACGATATAAATCGTATTTGTTAATAATATACAGTTCTGATGCTATCCGCTAGGAAAGTGAAGGACATCTTTCGGACCTAACACCTATTATATCTATCGCTCCTCTACCAATCTTGCCTTGATAGTTCAGGTGGGTTATAGTGACGTTCTAGTAATACAGAGGTCGCTGGTTCGAATCTGGTCAAGCGCACATGGCTTTTGCTTTTTTTTTCAACACTCCAGGGAAAGATTAATAAAATAATCAAGATTCAACTTAGTTCGCATTTTATTTTTATTTCATCTGGCAGTATGCCAGGCAGAACCCAAAATTGCATGGAAAGATTTACAGGGGGGGATCTGATTTTAGATGCAAGAGGAATCCAAAGTTCTCAGAGAAAACCTGCGAGGACGGGTATGGTCTGGCAACCATATTCATTTAAGACACAAGCTCAACCAGGCTTATATATTCGACGAAACGAAACCGGCTCAGAAAGTAATTTAGAGCCTGTATTTTTGTTTTTAAATAATTCTGATGCTGCCTGTCCATTCAAAGAGTTGTTATGTTCCACAGGCAACCTTTTGTTTGAGTAGGATCACAAAACATAAAAATAATTAAAGACACTATCAGTGACCTATCCAAATAGGAATCAAAATATTTGAAATTCACACGAATGGCTTAAAAGTGAAGGATAAGTCTTTATCATTCTTGTAAGTTATTTCTTCCAACTAAGAAATTAACAGTAAAGGCAGAAAGCAGCAGTTTTCAAAGATATGAATCTCCATTTGATAAGTAATAAGTGTCTGTAATGACAGTAATGACTAAAATATGTGATTTTGTCCTTATTAGGTTGCTTTTGGTCTTACTACTTGTACGGTATGTTATATCCATACTTGTTACAAACATGCAAAAACCTGATTTTTGATGATTTTTTAAAAATTGTCTGATATAGCAAATCACTGATAGTGACTTTAAGTCATACATGCCACACAATCTTTTTAGTTAGCAACAGGGCCGTATGCAGGACTTCAAAAAAGTGGATCTTTTTCCCCCAAAAATTGACCTTTTCCCAAAAAAGTGGACCTTTTCTGGTAAAAGTGGACCTAACCCCCTAAAACGGTTCTTTTTTGGACTTTTTGAACATTTCACCGCCAAAAAAGTGGACTTTTTTGTCAATATTTCTCTCAATTTTGGACCTTTTTATTTAAAAAATCATCAAAAAGTGGACATTTTGCCCCTTTTTTTAATTTGGGGGGGCCTGTTTTGCAAGGATCACAGGATGTAGTGCAAAGGAGTTTTAACCTAACAATCTTTACTGTTACCATATCAATTTTATAACAAAGTATAAAATCTTTATGTGGCTATTTCCACATCAATGGATAACATATAGTGTAAAATTTAAAACAAAATGTGAAAATCCTAAAGAGTAATTGTAACTGCCTTATATAATAGCCTCGCAAAACCAAAAACAAAATGTCTTATGTGCAAGCCATTTTTTATCTAATCCAAGAAATTGTACCTAAAGCACTCCGAAAGGTTAGCGTTGTTAACAGGCACCACCAAACCTTTCTCATATGGAAACGCACCAGACCTTTTTTTTTTTTAAATTTAGGGGGGGGTAAGTGAAATTCTGGGGGGAAATATAAAAAATTTAGAGATTTTTAACCAATTTTGACCCAAAATTGCTGATTTTTTTGGGCAAGAAAAAAATTAGGGGAAATGTGTGTGTGTGTGTGTACGCTACTAACATGCTAAATGTATGTGTGTGTGTCACTAAAATGTTGATTTTTTTATGGAGTAGCCCACAGTATAATATTCTTTGAATATGCACGAAAGCCAAGAACTGCGAAATTCTAGTTCAAATCATGCAAATGTACAAGGAATAACTTACCCTTCAAAGAAATTACTCTCTAAATGCAAACAAGTGAATTTCACTCTTTTGGAGTGACTACAGGGCCCACTCCAAAAGAGTGAAATTTTATACCTTTATAAGAATACTTTTTGGGTCAAATTTTATCTTGATAATTGACAAAATGATATCATTTTATCATTTGATAAATTATCAAGAGTAAATTTGACCAAAACAGTATTCTTTGAAAGGTGTGAATTTTCACTCTTTTCGGAGTGGGCCCTGTAATCACTCTAAAAAGAGTGAAATTCACTCTAAAAAGAGTGAAATTCACTCTTTTGCATTTAGAGAGTATTCTTTGAATATAGTGAACGCAAAAGCCAAGAACTGCGAAATTCTAGTTCAAATCATGCAGATGTACAAGGAATAACTTACCCTTCAAAGAAACACCTGTGTCTTTGTACATGTTTTTGGTAAATCCTTCATAATATACAAAACCCTGAAAGTGATAAACAGTTAAAATTGAACATTACAAAAAAAAACAATTTTCTATAAGCACTAAGAGTGACAAGACTAGGTTGCAGTGATTGGGTGACCAGTACTTAAGTAACAAGACCAGGTTGTGTTGTCTTGCTCACCCTGGGGTTACCTAAAAATGGGGGAGTTCGGCCACCACCATCATCATTTGCAAAAAAGTGGAAAAAAAGGATGGAGAAGAAGTGGGGTAATTTGCTCAAAATTATGCACCAAATCATGTCATTTGTGCTGCATCCACAGACAACCCTTGCATCAATGCCTGCCATCTCATATTTCCTCTCATCAAAATACCCTGGTGCTGCCCATTTGAAAGTGTTATCCCATGCTTCAGGTTCTTTTCTGTGTAAAAGAATTGAATTTCTTTGACTTTCTCATTCTCAAAATTAAATAGATTAATTTTTTTAAAATAGCCAACTTTTCTTTTAAAAAAATAGGGACAGCGGTCCCAAATAGGTCGTCTGATTATGTGGTTGAAGAATAAGTGTACAGGAATGTATAAAATTAGATATGACCCTAAGTGACCCCTGAATGGCTTTTGACTTCATGTGACCCCACATAAGAACCCTTGCCTCAATGTATAAGCATATCAAGTATGAACTTGATCACTACACTAAAATGCTCAACCAAAAGTGTACACCACATGCACAAGGTATGATCCTAAATGGACCTGAATAACCTGGACCTCTCATCTGTGACCCCACATAAGCTAGACCCCTTGAATCAATGTATAGCATACTAAGTATGAACCTTGATCCAGATGCACTTAAAATGCTAGACAAATTTAACCAAAAGGTATACACCTGCACAGGGAATAATAACCGAAGGGACCTAGAAGACCTTTGACCCCATCTGTGACCCCCCACATAAGACCCCTTGCCTCAATGTATAGTAATACCAAGTATGAACTTGTCTATCACTGTGTACTAAAATCTATACACATATTAAAACCAAAAAAGTGTCTACTAAATTTTGACACACACACACCCTGACGACTGAGCTGTCCAGACACACACACCCACAAATCATGCTGCTATAAGGTCTTCCTATCGTACGACCTAACCGGCTTTCAAAATTGTCATGAGGGAAACCACTTGATGTTACTAGGAGCATTGAAGTCCTGCCTTTTTTGTATCATTCTACCTTTTTCTGAAATAAGGATCAAAAATGCACTAACAACTCTCCTATCAAACCCCTTAAGGAAAAAAGTACGGAATGTGACATTATCATGGCACATCCTTATTATTATAGATTGACATATCAGGGCGAATCAGTATTTCTCAGTAGAGGGGTGCAAAATTTTCTGGCCTGCTGCGCTCTCCAATAGACCCATATTCTGAAGAGTAATTTTTATAGATCTACAATGCACCCGGCGCTCTCTATGCGGTGTCCGGCACGCTTTATGCGGCGCCCGGCACGCTTTATGCGGTGCCCGGCACATTGTGCTCTTCCAAAAATAGAGGGGGCGCGCGCGCGCAGTGGTGGATTTAAGAGTCAGCAGTGTCAGCAGCTGCTGACAGGGCCCCCCTAAAATATTGCTCTCTGGGGCCCCCACCAAAAAATTAAAATAATTAAAATAAAAAAAGGAAAAAAAGAAACAAATCACGGCCACAGTTTTTTCCCTTCAAGATTTATACGGGGCCTAGTGTCCTTTCACATCATCAACATGCTCATGTTGGACACTGGGCCCCACACAACTTTTTCTGCCAAAATGCGATGGTCCCAGGGTTTGATATGTTTTTGCGAAGTCCTTTTGCATAATTTCCCCTGTTATCAAATAGGAACCGTTCACAAACACTTGTAACCGGGGGCCCTGAAAATTTTTGACCCTTCAAAGGTGGGGCCACAGCCATGAAAAAATCACCTTAATTTTGCTATATACATTTATATAGCGTTTCCGATAGTCAATAGCAGCGTGACCATAATGATCAAAACTATGCATCAAATCGCACCATTTTAGGACCAGGTTTTCAAAATTTCTTCATTTCTGACTAGGGAGAATACCCCCTCAAACACCCCCTAGTCGCACTAAAGCAAAGCACGACATTTGCGTTGCTTTGTGACGCAAAAGGGCTCCAACCTTGAGTGGCTGACTAGGCCCTTTTCCTTAAATCCGCCGCTGGGCGCGCGCCGGATGCACCCCCTCTAATTGCCTGTGGACAATTATAGCAACTAGCTGGCACTATTGATTTATGCCAGTTTAAAGACCTGCTTGTTCTAATTTAAGTGTGTCATGTTTTCTACTTAATACAGAGTGGTCCAAAAAATGGTTTACACTTTTTTTCTTAAAATTTCTCAAAAGTGTGTGGACATATCAAATTCATTTGAAGATATTTATTAACTACAATATCTTGTTAGAACCTGGTGAAAATGATGTTAAAACCAAAGCTCAAATAAAAAAATGGCGGCTCTGTAGAGACAAATAGTAAAAAAAAAAACACTTTTCACACACGTAAGTCTATGGGGCAATCGTGGTTATAGTCGATTCGTGTTGATACGTTCGCCCCCCTGGAGTTTTGGACCTATTCAATTAAGTCGGAGAGGGAAAATGAAAGAATTCAAATGCACGTGCCACACCGGATTATCTTGGGGACACTCCGGTCATATAACTCACTCACCTGCCACTAAATACAATTTCATTCATGTATGGAAATGCACTATAGTGTATTTTAGGCCTTAACATTCCTCACAATAACATGATTAACAGAAGTCCCTGCGCCTCATTGAATTTTCACCTCCGCAAGAATGGTACGGGGTCACATATCAGATGAATCGAGTATAACAATAATCAATACCATTGCATGAACTGTAGGCCTACTCAAGTAACAAACTACTGACCACCCTTCAAATTTGTGTGAGGTGTTTATAACCCTTCGAAAATGAATGAGAGAATATTTCAATCATGAAACTGAACCAAAGAGACGTACACTTGTATCACTTTGAATACACTTTCAATGTCCATTTACAAAATAATTAAGATTGATTTTCAAATTGGAGAAATTTAATATTAATCGCTGCTTTCATCTTTTCTTGTCATTTCACTTTATCATCACTTTTGAAAGCTGTACGCTCCGTGTTTAGCGCTCGAAAAATACGGTCAATTTAAACTGATTAAAGTTTTTTATACAGAAGACGGGGGCATTGTTCAATGTTTGAGTGTATCAATCTTTGATATAATTGCTGTCACCAAAGTGCTATAGACCACGGGGGTGACGCCCTCAAAACCATCGGCCGTGCTGGGGGGGGGTGCTGACATTTTGAATATTGGCACGGAATAATTATTAGTTTGGGTGCTGTATACGACACATATGTCAATTCGCATAAACAATCCGGCAAAATAGTCAGTTGGTTGGATTTTGGTTGTATTGGGTGTTAATTTTTGTCCTACCCATGCCACACAATGAAAGAAATGACACGTCAGTCGTCTTGATTAAATAAACCGCCTCATGAATACATTTTTCACCATAAAGCGCGCCTAAGCACCTAGCGAGTGAGTATCGAGCACAATGAGCCAGGTGCAACTATTATTACACCTGACCCTCTAACACATACATCAATTTGTTCCCTACCGAGTAGTGGATATGCAAAGCGGCACACCCATTATTGTTGAAGAAGCTTAGGCAGACCATTGCTTTCTATTGTTGGTTTTTTACTTTATGTTTTCTTTGTGGTGGCAAAACATGCGAGACGATGAATTTCTAAAGATGACGTAACCGTTTTGCCTCTCTATCTATATAGACCCTCTTTGCTATAGACTTACCCCGGGGGGGGGGGGGTTCTTCAATTTTTGTTTGGGTAGGACCTGCCTCCAGGACTCAAGACGTGGACCCTAACTTATACCTCTCCTAACTCTTGCAATCTAGTGACCCATATGCGGGCCATATTTATACCAATAGTTCCCTGTCTGCCAGAATTTCCTTTCGTAACAGCAGACCGCCAAATCAAATACCCCGGCAAAGACCAGCGTGTCTTTGCTTGCGCGAGCGTTGGTGTGCAATGTTGAAGGCCAAGACGAAAGTCACATGAAACCAGTGGCCGCCATAACAAACCGTGATTACGATAATTATATGAACTAAAAAGTTTGCAACATCCAAAAAAACGCTGTCGAATTCTTCGGTAGAGCTATACTACGTTCACGGACTATATATCACCATCGCGGCTGCGTACCCAAATTAATACCAACAACATCAAATCAACACCGATCATTATACCATTCTTGTGTGAAAACAAAGGGGTCCTAATTGATCACCAGTGTGGAAAAAAAAGGGGTCTAGTGGACCCGACGCTTGATTTGCGACCCTATCCAGCGTCCCTTCTCGAGGCGTTTGTACTAAGAACCCCCCCCCCCGGAGAACTTACGTGTGTGCCAAGTGGTTTTTCACCTTTTTTCTCTAGATGGCGGCCATGTTTTGTCATTCAGCTTTGTTTTCAGCTCGTTTTTCACCAGGTTGCAACAAAATATTGTCAGTTAATAATATCCTGAAACAGTTTTGATATGTCTACCCACATTTGGATAAAATTTGCAATAAGAAAAAAGTGTACCCTTTTTTGGACCACTCTGTATGAGAGCCGGGCATCAAACCTTCACCACCAGTTTTGTGGGAAACAAACTTGCATTGTTGATGGCAGTACAATATAGTACATACTGCACAGCCCTATTCACTACTCTACTAAACTATAATCACAGCAGGTTTTTTTTCTATCTTCAGTAAGACATGGAAATTTGAGGGTTGAAATTTCAGGACAACAATGAGAAAAATACTGATAGAAAAATGGCTACAGACTTCCGGGTAATCTATAGGGTCCCCCAAAAGATCAAACAAGCAACTTAATGAGTACAAAAACAAAAAAAACCCCCTGTCCTCAAATCTTGTCCATGATTATACTGCTTACTGCACTGCATGAGCACTGGCTAATTTGCTAGAGTAATGTTCCCTTGTATGTAAATTTTAAAAAGATCAATTTTAAAGCCATAACAGCACATTTTGAAGAGCGCCCACAATTATCAAAATGTGATATGTTTGCACAGTTATGTTAGGGGGTTAATTTCTAGGACACTATACCTGCTAACGAGAATGCCAAAACGGGGTATTTCTCATACAATAAGCCATTTTGTAATTAGAATTGGGATTCGGGTTGGGATCCCAGATTGTAACTTAACGTCAGATCTTGAAATGCTAAGTTATGTCCGTCCAGATGAATGTGACACCTCAAAAAATTACCTTTAACGTGCTTGCCTGAACCAAAAACACAACTAATGGATGAGCGTGAAGACAGCATGTACATGTGCTATTTCCCGGCTATTGCATATTGAAGGCGTTCCAGCAGCCACTGAATTATTATCGGAGATCTCCAATATAATTATTCTTTAACAAAACTCCTTCGTTTGCGACACATAGACATTTTCGAGCTTAATCATTCCCCAGGTATAGTTTAATTACTAGCAGTTATGCAACTGTGTAAAAAATCTCGGAAAATTTTTGGTGGATATTAATTGGGGGGCACACTCTTAAAAAAAAATTGTTGATATTATTACTTTTTTTTTTTTTTTAAAAGGCATATTGATTAGGATAAGTTGAAAAGAAGTGTTTTTATTATATGTTAGGAAAATATTGTTTTGAAATAAACCTTAAAACAGATATCTCGCTACTAGGCCAGGATTCTACTTGCATGGGTACCCACACTCCGCTACATGACTCTCTGTGCCTTGGCCCATGCTGCCACAGTACACACAGGAGGAAGTTTCGTTTAACCTGACACCATTGACAACTTTTTCGAAACACTTATTGAATTGGAAAACCCTTCACGGAATAATTTAATTAATTAAAGTATTTATTATAAATTTAAAAATTTATTTAAAATAATTAATTAAAGCACAAGGCTTGAGAAAGGTACAGATAGAGGTAACATATCTCCTTTGCAGTAACCACAGGCAGGGTGCCATGCAAAAATAGGGATTCTGAAGGGCACCCCATTTTAAGGCATTTAGTTTAGTTATGAAGGGCACATTAATTTAGAAGGCAATTACATGTAAAGAATAGCAAAAAAACAATAGGATAACTTTTAGGGCATCAAGGCACTGGTAGGGGCCACCGACGGACACTTGCCGTTTCGGTTATTTTACACCCTGACCACAGGTAAAACTGGGAATGGGGCCAGGGATGGGGATATTCCCCCACCATTTGTGACTAAGGGGAAATAGGATAGGTCAAACATTTATTGCTTTGAAAGCAATGTTTTTGATGGATAATCAGTTTACTGATCCCCCATGCCATTAAATGGCTCCTTTCCCCTGGATATAGCGGAATGGGAAGTGCAATACCGTTTTCTCTATTTTTTTAGCATAGGAAAAGCAACTCTGAACATTTGAGCCATCATAAAAATCCCACCTTCAAGACTTGCATTCAAATTTTATGCAAAAAAAATTATCTGAAAATTATAGAGCTCCAGAAATGCCATACAGACTGGAGCTGACCCAGCAGCTGCTGGGTCCGAGAGGAGCTATGTTTACACAGCTCTTGACCAAAGTTCGGCATTATTCATACAGTGGCAGACGATATTGATCGTGAATTATCTCCTCCGACAACAAATTTTACCACCTACCAAGTGGAATCAATGGAAAACCTACCACAAAACGTAATTACTAATGATGCCAAACCTTTATTAACTTTTATTCGCTCATTTTCAAAATGAGGGTGGATACCCTCTTTGTTGTTTAAATGGACCCATTCCTTTTGTCATATAAAAAACGTCTTCGGTCCAAAGATACCCTACAACTTTCTTTTTGTGACTTAAAGTGCGTATTTTTTTAATTAATAACTGAAAACCAGACATCTAAGTTCATTGAACAGATGGTAATTCAGGCTAAAAAGAGGCTAATTTTACATCTTGTTGGTATCCCCAAGATATAAGGCTTAAATAAAGGCTGACTCACAGATTTCGAAATATAATTTTTTGGTGTAGTAATTAAAAATAGTCATCTAGAACTAAAGATAGTTACCTAAAATGTTTAATTCCAAAGTTAGAGATCAATCGGAATTTTCGTTTTCATGCAGTAAACATTTATGCACAATATAACAGTGGCATAGGATACCGTGTATAACAAATTTCCGGATCCGGAATTTTATAACAAAGTTGTGATTTTCTATATGAAAGACTTCGATTTGAGCTTAGTTATTTCACACAGTGATTAGTATTTGGTCAAGCATTATGTATATGCAAAAAAACACGATTTGTTTGAAAAATGAGTGCGCCCTCATCGGGAAATCTCCGAGTCACCTTTAAGCCCCCAAAGCCTCCCAGCTGAACATGACAACAGCAATCTCTGATTATAGTGCTTTTGAAAAAAAGTAAGGATACCTTTTGAACTTTTACTTCTCTGTAGAAAATGCCTTGTTCTGGTCCAACAACACCTACACAGACTGATGTCAAATAAGCAAAGAAAATGACCATTTCTTGCAAATGTTTGCTTTTGAGTTGATTTGCCATGGCACCCTTCATGCTGGCTGGTTTTTGTTGAGAATGCTTACTTTCTGTCACTGTAAATGAGAAAAAAATGATTGGCCATTGTCCTTTAATACTTTCTTTTAAATTAACCAATTAAAAAGACCTTTAATTGCACAGTGGGCCTCAAGTTTGGTTTGGGTGGGGACGTACCTCCGAGAATCTGGAAGTAGGAATCATATTTAGAGATACCACTTTTTGCCCAAAAAAAGGGCAGTGGCGGCACCAGACCTTTTGGGGGGGAACTTTCTTTGAGAATTTTAACCAATTTTGGCCCCAAATCGCTGATTTTTGCCAAAAATCTTACATTTTTCTTTTGGCTGGGGGAGGGACTGGGGCAAGAAAAAAATTCTAGAGATGCAGATTTTGGGTTAAATTTAACACAAATTTACCATATTTTCAAAAAAAATTGGACCTTTTTAACAAATTTGGAAAATCATGGATTCAGATTGAGGAAATTTGACTAACTTTCCAACAAATTTTGAAAAACAACCCATTGCTAATTGGCATGAAAAAGGGGTCATTCATTTACCTGAAGGCTGAATATGAGAGCGCGAGCCATGTTTGCGGCATGTCTCCCATGGTCACTTGTGCTGACGTTCCTCCCTCCTGGGTTTTATTGATGATCAGGAGTGTTCCCAGACCATTTTCAATGGGGGGTGTTGCCGACAAAACTGTTCAATTGCCGACACAGTATCAACAATTTTCCGGCTCGCAGCACTTGCTGGGTAAGTATTCCTGGCAGCAAGTTGCTGGGTAAAGTACAGGTATTCCCGGCAGCAAGCCAGACAGTTTATGAAATTGTGTTAGCAAATGGGACAGTTTGCTGGAAAGCACTATTTTTTTACATATCGGATCAAAAGTCTGAGTGGGGTGGGGCGGGTTTTGGGGTTGACCATTACAAATTGTTCAGCAATATTTATATACTGCATATCGCAATCGGACGTATATCTTCAACAAAAAGCACTGCAACAAAAATACTTCTAAAAATATTCAACCTACAATCTAATTTGATAAAGGGATGTTTTCATCTGATAGAATGGCCTTCACCCCGAAACTTTAATTCTGTCAGGTTTTGCACTGATATGTCAAACTGTTTTGTTGTGGGGAGAGCAAAAATGTGATTTTGGTAATCCCAATTAGAATAATGTGTACAATGGTCAACAAAAACATCTTTTGAACCTAAGATTTCAAAGGGTGGTGGTAAATGAGTTCTTCAGACCACCAAAGTTGACCACTTCTGTAAAATCTGTCTAGGGGATGAGCTGACCCTTAGTATTTAGTGATAGGAACCGGGCCTTAATACCAAATTGCTGAAAGCCAGGCCGTAACCGGGTGGTGGGTGGGGGGTAAATGAAAGAAAACGCCCCTAAAAAAGCTTTTAACAAAACCAGGTAACAGGCCTGGCTGAAAGGTCAACATTTGACTTGGGAAATGTCACACCCAACACCCCTTCTCGGAAATTCTGTTGATGATATCCAGTTTTCTCCCCCTCAGGTATGACAAGCAGCCATTTGGGTGTTTTCGTAACGATCAGCCGGTTTTACCTGACCACTATGAAGGGAGTCAACACCCTTAAATGAAAAAAAAAGGGCTGTAAAGGTTGTTGAATTTCTCGTGGTTCAGGTAAACCGGGTTCAGGTTATGAAACACCGAGACAATTGGTACTTCACGGGGGTACGTCATATGGTGCGTTGCTTCCTGACCCATCCACACACATCCAAATTCTTTTTAAATCTCTCGGTATTTCTCACAGAGATAAATTATTTCCCAATACCCAATACCACTGTTGTACAGAAGAAAGTTGTGTATGAGTTCCATAACTGACACATTGGACACACTTAAGGAAATAAAATGTGCTTTATCGTGAAGGGTTTCCACATTCATAAGTGTGTCCAAAAAAAAGTGTGGTCAGATGGGTCAGGTATTGGAAACTCCCCGAAATTTGTTCAACGTTCTTTTACCACAATATGCACATGTTCCATAATCTTTTATCGTTGTAGATTTTGTTAGAAACATAAAATGATTCATAACACAGTAACTTAATTTTTAGATCCGTTGTAAGATCTGCAGAAATAGTGGTGGTCTATGAGTTTGATAAATGCCGGTTCCATTGTGAAACGGTTCGTGAATGGCTTTCACTGGATGATAAGAATAGCTGTGTGGCACGAGGGGCACAAGATCGAAACAGGCCCTATGCGCGGTGTCCAATGTGTCAAATTTTATCATTTGTTGTAGTCTGTAATACAGGATACAGAGAAAATGTTAGGTACCAATTGTGGGAGTTTCACCACATGGAGTTATATTTTTACTGCATTGCAGTGACAGCCTGAGCACAAGTTCTTAAAATGTGAAGTTCTGTCAAGATGGCAGACTATGCTTGCTCGGGCTCCCGGGCTCAGCTGCATGGGTGTACTTTCCATAGAGCGTGTCAGCTCAGAGCTCAACAATCCATGTTCATTGATGCCTCAATGTAAAGCTTTTGCGAGCGGAATGACGAACACTCTGGAAACGTTGGTTTAATGGGGAGCCAGGGGGTAAGGGTGTGGGGCCACGAGGAGGAACGAATTGTTTTGGCTAATTTTATGGACTTGGAACTGAATTTGGGCCAATTGAGGTTTAGGAGCTGACGAAAATTCCAAGAAATTTACCATAAGCTTAAAATTATGAGTTATATGCAAAGTAGGGTCTTAAACTGAAACATATGAACAGGGGGTCTAAACTGAGATTAATAACTAGTTATTAGTAAATCTCAGGTTAAAGAAAACTGAAGAGATGTGCAAACTGGGGTAATAATGACCATGGCACATTGCCCCGTGCCCCCTAATAGACCAACCATGCCCAATACCATTCCTTGAAAATTTTGGGTATAAATACAAGTGTACACAATTTGTTGAAAACACCCCCCCTTTGAATTTTTTGTTGTAAAAGCATCCAATCATCTAGATAGGAAATTGTGACTTTTGTGTTAATAGGCCCCTTTTTTTAAAATTAAAATTAAAAAAAATAAACATTTCAAATTAAACCAAATGTAAAAAAATTTCCAATTAAAACAAATGCAAAATCAAATAAATCCCCCCCCAAAAAAAAACAATTCCAAATAAAAACAGATATCAGGCAGCCAGGAAAGCAAGACCTACTACGTCATGCAGTGGCGGTACACAACTCTCATACACTTTACTCGGCATTTTCCACATGTGCATTCTGCAATTTACAGGACGGATTGATTTGGGTATTTTTGAGAGGGTACATTTTCCTCGTTCAACTCTTGTTGAAATAGTGCATACAAATTTGTTCCCCTCGTGTTGCATATCCTACAAGGTTCAAAGTTGAACTGTCTTGCACTATTATTGCCATTTCAATTATAGCACAACTTTAAAAAAAAAAACCCTTAAAAGGGGAATGTTGTTATAAAGAAATTCTCATGATATTAGAAGTTGAAATATGGTGCAGCATGTGTTTCCCCTTTGTTCTTATAGAGGGGGAAAGCAGAATATCATAGGGGCTTCATTTAAGGAGTATTTGTTTACTCCAACTACGAAAGAAAAAGGTTTAGCACCGTGGTATAGGGTAGTACGGACCCTCTCCATCAATGTTAGGTAGGTCAGTACTATCCAATGTGGTATCAATTTTCCAATAGGGGCCAATTTCAGTTTACACAGGAGACAAATTTTTAAAATGACCCAATCATGTTGAAAACATATGCACCATTTGTCAATCTCTCTAAGGATTCCAAAAATGTAGAGTTTTGTACCACCTACACTGACCATGGTTTTGGAGTTATAGGGAGTAAAAATGACAAAAATGGTAAAAAAGGTCAAATCTCATTGTACAGGGGTCAACATTAAAAGTTAATCTGATTATATTTAAAATACTTTGCAAAGTATGCCTTGAGGTAAGAAGACTCCTAAAAAGTATAGTTTTGATTATTTAAATGTTTACTTACGGAATAGATATAAGGGGGCCAAAGAAAGGGTCAACACCAATGGCATATGGTGCCCCTATGACCTGATTTGTGTCGCCCATAACGTGGTAACTATGCATTGCAGATGGTACAAATAGTCACTTATTTTGAACATTAAGCTAGATGAAACAACTTTCTTTCATTTTTACCCAAAAATTGCGAGAAAGCAACTTCTGTTTTGACACATGTACAAATAGAAAATGACATTTTTGACAATTTTAGCCATTTTTACCCTATAACTCCCCATTGCTAATTGGCATGAAAAAAAGGGGGTCAATTCATTACTGAAGGATGAATATGAGAGCGCGAGCATGTTTGCCGGGCATGGTCTCCCATGGTCACTTGTGCTGACGTTCCTCCCTCCTGGTTTTATTGATGATCAGGAGTGTTCCCAGACCATTTCAATGGGGGGTTGTATTGCCGACACAAACTGTTTAAATGCAGAACAGATCAAACCCATTCCGGTCGCAGCACTTGCTGGGTAAGTATTCCTGGCAGCAAGTTGCTGGGTAAAGTACAGGTATTCCCGGCAGCAAGCCAGACAGTTTATGAAATTGTGTTAGCAATGGGACAGTTTTGCCGGACGGGGAAGCACTATTTTTTTACTTCGGATCAAAAATCTGCAGTGGGAGGGGGGGGTACAATTACAACATTGTTCAGCATTATTTATACTGCATTCAGCTAATCGGAAGTATATCTTCAACAAAATCAGCCAACCAAAATACTTCATAAAAATAGTAACCTACATCTAATTTAATTATTAAGGGGAATAAGTTTTCATCTTGATAGAATTGCCTTCACCCCGAAAAACTTAATCTGTAAGGTTTTGCAACTGATATTTCAACCTGTTTTGTTGATGAGATGCTAAAAAGTGATTTTGGTCATCCCCATCCATGAATATGTGTAAATTGGTCAACCAAACATCTTTTGAACCTAAGATTTAAAAGGGTAAATGAGCTTCTTTAGACACCCAAAGTTTGACCCAATTTTTAAAATCTGTTCTGGGGAGGATGAGCTTTGCCATTAGTATTAGGATAGGACCATGGCCCCGTTAATACCAAATTGTGACAAGCAGGCCCGTAATCGAGGGGTTGGGGTTGGGGGGTAAATGAAAAGAAAACGCCCCCCCTAAAAAAGCTTTTTAAAAAACCTGGTTAACGGCATGCTGACAGGTCAACATTTGACTTGGGAATGTCACACCCAACACCCCCTTCTCGGAATATCCATGTGATGATATCCAAGTTTTCTCCCCCTTCAGGTATGACAAGCAGCCACTTGGGTGTTTTCGTAACTTGATCAGCCTGGTTTACCTGACCACGATGTGAAGTCAACAACCTAATGAAAAAAAAAAGTTGTAAAGGTTGTTGCATTCATCTAGTGGTCAGGTAAACCTGGTCAGGGTATGGAAGGAAACACCGCAGCCATTTGGTACTTCACGGGGTACTTCATAGGTGCGTTGCTTCCTGACCCATCCAAATTTTTTTTTAATCTATCGGTATTTCGCCCAATAGATATAAACTATTGTCCAATAACAAATTACCACGAACAGACGAAATTTTCGTGAGTTTCCATAAACTGACCCATCTAACACACTAAGGGGGGAAATAATAAACATGTGCTTTATTCCGTGAGGGTTTACAATTCATAAGTGGGTCCAAAAAAGTGTTGTCGATGGGTCAGAGGTATTGGAAACTCGCGGAAATTTGTTACTTTCTTTTACACAATATGAAACATCCATAATCTTTTATCTGGTTTTATGATTTCTGTTAGAAACATAAAATGATTCATACACAATACCTTAATTTTAGATTCCTTGTAGATCTGCAGAAGAATATTGTTGTTGTCTATGAAGTTGATAAAATGCTGTCCATTGTTGAAACGGTCGTGAATGGCTTTCACTGGATGATAAGAATAGCTGTGTGGCACAGTGTCACAAAGATAAGAAAGCTATGTCGGCGTTGTGTCACTTGTGTCAAAGTTTACTCATTTGTTGTAGTCTTGAATTAGCAGAATACAGAGAAAATGTAGAGCACCCATGTGGGAGTTGTCACCACATTGAGTTATATTTGTACTGAATTGATACCAGCCTGAGACACAAGTCTAAAATGTGAAGTCTGTCAACCATGGCCAAGACTAGCTTTGCTCGCTCCCGGGGGCTCAGGCCGGCATGTGTTTGTACTTTCCATAGAGGCGTTGTCAGCTCAGGAGCTCAACAAATTGCCATGTTCATTGACTGCCTATGTTACAGCTTTGGAGCGATGCGAACACCTGAACGTTGGTTTAATGGGTAGCCAGGGTAAGGGGTGTGAGGGTCACGAGGAACTTAATTTTTGGTAATTTTTATGACTTAGGAACTGAATTTGGGCAAATTTGATGGGTTTAGGAGCTGAAGAAAATTCAGAAGAAAGAAGAGAAGAAGAAGAAATTTAGACCATAATAAGCTAAAATTTATGTGAGTTTGGTGGCAAAAGTAGGGTCTTTTTAAAAAAACTTAAACATAGTGAACAGGGGGTCCTAAACTGGATATATCTAGTTATATTAATCTCAGGTCTAAAGAACTGCCAGAGATGATGCAAAATGGGGTAATGACCATGGCACATACCCCGTCCCCCCTAGTAAAATGCCCAATCCCATTCCTTTGCCAAAATTATTGGGTATACATTACAAGGGTGTACACAATTGAAAAAACCACCCCTTGTTTTTTGGTAAAAGGGCATCCCATCCATAGGAAAAAATGGTGGGACTTTTTGTTTATATAGGACCCCTCTTTTTTAAAATTCCCAAATTAAAAAAAATAAAAACATTTCAAATTAAACCAAATGTAAAAAATTCCAATAAACAATACAAAATAAATAAATTCCCCCCCCCCCAAAAAAAAAACAAATTCCAAATAAAAACAGTATATAAGGCCAGCCTAGAAAGCAATGACAATACTACGTCATGCCAGTGGGTGGTAAACAACTCTCATACACTTTACTCTGCATTTTCCACATTGTGCATTATGCAAATTACAGAGACCGGATTTGGGTTATTTTTGAGGTACAGTTCATCGTTTCAACTCTTGTTGAATAGTTGATACAAAATTTGGTTTCCCCCTGGTTTTGCAATTAGCTACAAGGTTCAAAGTTTTCAACGTGCACTGTCTTGCACTATATATGGCCATTCATATTATATGCACAACTTTAAAAAAAATACCTTAAAAGGGAAATGGGGTTTAAAGAAATTCATATGATATTAGAAGTTGAAAATATGCGTGCACGTGTTTCCCTTTGTTGTTCTTATAGAGGGGGAGACAAATACCATAGGGGCCTTATTTATGGAGTTTGTTTACCTCCACTACAGAAAAGGGTTTTTTTAGCACCTTTGGTTATAGTTAGTAGGACCTTCTAAATCAATGCTAGGTAGGTTAGTACTCTCAAATTGTGGTATCACTTTTTTCAATAGGGACCATTTCAAGTTTACACGGAGACAAAGTGTAAAATGCCCCAATCATGATGAAATACATATGCATTTGTCAATCTAATCATAGGATTCCAAAAATGGTATAGTTTTTAACACCTACTACATTGGTTGTGGATTATCGGGTAAAATGACAAAATGGTAAAAAGGTCAATCTCAATTTGTACAGGGACCAACATTAAAAGTTAATCTGATTATATTTAAAATACTCCAATATTAATTGCCTGAGGTAAGGGGACTCCTAAAAAGTATAGTTTTGATTATGTTAAATGTTTTACTTACGGAGATATAAGGTCAAAGAAGGTCACACCAAGCATCATGTTGCCCTAGACCTATTTTGTCCCGCATCACGTGGTACCTATGCATTGCATATGGTACAAACATTCCTTATTTTGACAACATAAGCTATATTGACAACTTCTTTCATTTTTAAACCAAAATTGGGAGCAACTTCTGATTTTGAACCCCCTGTAAACAAATATAAATTGACCTTTTGAACCATTTTAGTTAGCCATTGTTACCCTATAACTCCCAAACCATGGTCTGAGAGGGTACAACTTACATTGCTGGAATCCTTCTGACTAGATTAAGCAATATGGGGCCCCCCCAAAATACAAGTTCAACTTATTGGATCATTTTAAAATTTGCGCCCTGTGGTAACTTAAATTGCTCCCTAATTGAAAAAGTGATACCATTTGAGAGTACTACCTACCTTAAGCATTGTCATTGATGTAGAGGGTCAATACTAACACCAAGGTGTCAAAATACCTTTTCTGTAGTGATGGGTAAACGGTGATGTTTGGCCTGGGTCCGAGCTCCTCCTCTATTAAGTATGGTTTCATCACTGGCAGTGGTTCATTGCTATAGGCACATATCCAAAGGGTAAAATTGGAAAGCTTCTCAACCATGTAATACCAAGAGCAGTCGTAACCAGCTTTTTTTTCATGGGGGCACATATCTTCATGGGGTTTTAATCCGGGGGGGGGGGGAGATTTTAAAATTAAAATTTGTTAATTAATAGTATATAGTATAGGAAGGCCTACATTTGGTTTTCACTGTAATTGGCAAGTGTACAGAAAATCACTAATTTTTTCAGGGGGGAAGCTGGTTATGCCAACTGACCAAGAGCTGATAGACAAGTTGCTCCCGGTTCCATATCTGCCAATGGGAACATGCTTCAAACAAACAATGTTAACATGTGTTTTAAAGACATGGTTTCAGAAATTGACCTAAAAAAACCATGTTTAATTTTTAAGAGTCTTTTTTGTTCTGGGGTAAAATTGTTTGTCGATTATGAATTTTTAAGCGAACACCCTGTATCATCATACCAATTTTGCTAACAAATATTGATTTGTGGCCGATTTTGTCCGAAAATCGCACTTTTTTAAGGTTACAACATTGTCACCTACCAACTTTGAATACTTGCAGAGTCTACAATATACATATACAGGGTTCCCAAAAGATAAGTTCCCCCCCCCTAAAATTCGGGACTTTTCTTTGCATAACTTCACTTAGAACTGGAGTGTTAAAAACACAGTTACACAACACACATGGTCCCTTTTTTCCAAAAATGATGTTGTCAGAAAAGTGGCACTTTTACCGTATTCAAGGACTTAAGTAAAGAAAATTATAAATTTTCAACACGATTTCATTTCCTTTCTTTATATGCATTCGGTCTAAGTAAATCCGCTAAACCTTAACGCTCGTCGCATAGGCAAACCAACAAACAAGACAAATATCAGTCAAAAATAATGAGATAAGATTTGTGTTTAGCACACAGTTGAAAGTGCAGCGATCGACACATAAAGGCAGAACGCTCCTCTGTCTCAACGTGTGGAATTCATCAGCAAGCATGGAACCCATTTCATCACCGAACAGCAGAATTGGTAACAGCATGTGTAAACACTATGTCATCAATCATTGCATATAAAGGACAACGGTGACATATCGGTCCTCACGTCTCCACCCCGAATGGCAAACAATTAAATCTGACTCAGAGATTTCGAAATAATTTTTTTTTGTGTAAATAGTGAAAAATAGTCAACAAGAACTAAAAGATAAGTAACCTAAATGCACATTTCCGATTGAGATGATCGGATATTTTCGTTTGATGCAGTAAACATCTATGTGAAGTATTACGTCCCATAGTAATACTGTGTATACCAAAATTCGGATCCGGTTTTATAAAAGTTGTGATTTTCTAATATGAAGAAGTTCGACTTTAAGCTAGCAATTTCACAGGTGATTGGTCATATGGCAAGCCTTATGTACATGCCAAAAAACCGATTTTTTTGGTAATTTAGGCGCCCTTTTCCCCCTCAGGAATCTCTGAGTTCAGCCTTTAAGCTTGTTTGGATTTAGAAAAGTGCTTTTCAACCTTACCAGCTTCTAGTCATTCTATAAAAATAGCCTATGCAAAGAAAAATGACTTTATTGAATACGATAATGTAGCTTACCTCGTCTTTGTGTTTTCCTAGCATATTTGTCTGTGTTATTTGTTTGGATCCCCCCTTAGCGTCAATTTTTAAAGCTTTATTTTACTTCAGACCGCAATAAAAAAGGAACAAAATCATTGTTGTAAATGGATAATTTCTCGACTTAGACCTTTGAATACTTTAAAGTGCCACTTTTTTCTGATCATCGTTTTTTTGGAAAAAGCAGTGTGTGTTATGCCAAAGGTGTTTGTTAGAAAAGCAACAACTTTGTCGCAGAGCCAACTGTTTCTCTCTTTAAACACTTTTTAAATTTTTCTAACATCCAGTTCTAAGTGAAGTTATGCAACAAAATGTCCTCGAATTTTAGGGGAGAATCTTCTTTTGGGAACCCCTTATATACCCTTTATAATGTTATCAAGGCCCGTACGCAGGGGGGGTGTGGGTGGTGTGGCCTCACCCCCAACTCCTAAAGGGGGAAGGTCGCAGCTTTTGCTCTATTTTTGATAAAAGGGTCAAAATTTAGAAGAACATTTTGACAAAGTCCGCTTTTCGGTGATTAAATGTTCAAATAGATCGAAAAAGGACCATTCTCAGGGGGTTAGTCCACTTTTTTTAGGGAAAATTCACTTTTTTTTCAAAGTCCCGCACCCCCCATAATAAATCCTGCGTACGCCCTGATGTTTATATATCAGTTTTTAAGGTACTACCTTATGTAGTTCACGTATTGGTTTTTATAAATTATTTCATATTGTGCACACCAAACCATTCAATTTGACATTCCCGTGACAAACGACCTTCAAATTTCGAAAAAAAAACTTTGCTTTGCTCATCACCATCTCTGGAAAGGTCTCAGTGATTATTTACCCTGTCCAGTTTAGGCGATTTCATGACTTTAAATTGATACCTAACTTGGTTCATTTCAGGTATGTGGATAATTCCAAAAATACAAAAATGTTTCCCCTACCCCTTTATTTTAGTCCAGTGCCAGGAAAAAATCATATGTGTGTATCAATAAAATTGGAAGTACAAAAACTAAAAGAGCTATAGGCTTGAAATTTAATCAATTATGCCAAAGAAGTCCCTACATAGTTACGGTATTAACTTTTTTCACCCGGTCTAACTGTTGGAAAATTTTTTTTTTCCAATTGCGAATCCAAAATTTACCTTAAATTGGGCGTTTCGAGAACCCGCAAAAAAACCCTGAAAGGACGACATTGTTGAAAAGTTAATCGATTATGCCCAAACATATTCCCACAAGAATATAGTATTACATTTTTGTCAACTTGCAAAATATTTTTTTTTTTCAAAGCAAGAAATTTTCAGCAAAATACCATAGGTTTCTATGGGACTCGGCATTGCGCACTACCCCAAAATGCAATATCTTGGAACGCATCCAACATTTTGCATTTTTACTTCAGATTTGGATTCTACACAAAATTTAACCTAGAAAACATGTTTTGTTTCATTGTTATAGCACCTTCATATTTTTACACTTTTGGCAGTAAAACCTCAGTCGAATCTGAAACCATATAAAGCGCCAGGGATAAAGTATGACAACATGGAAATTTTCTCACATATCAAAACTGATATGGCAAAAGAGACGGGAGTTTCTGTAACCTGACCCATCCGAGACACTTTTTTTCTGACACACTAATCATGAATTCGGAAACCTTAAAAGGTCCCAGGAAATGCAAATAGAATTGATGTGGTTTGTGTCAAGTCTACAAGGAGGGACAAGAGAGCATTCAATATTTGGGTTGGTGATGACATCATTAGTGAAACTATTGATTTTTCAGAGAGTAATAGAAAATTTCAGGTGACTGGTGTGAATCTATTCATGACACCGACTGAAAATCAATAGTTTCACTAATGATGTCACTGGTAGTGTATTCTTTTTTCTGGCCCTGTTTATTGGAATGGAATGCCCCATAAAGATTTGGACTAGGTTTATCATCTCATTTCCTGGGACCTTTAACGGAATAAACCTGTGCTTTATTCTGTGAAGGGTTTCCGAATTCATAAGTGTGTCAGAAAAAAGTGTGTCAGATAGGACAGGTTATGGAAACTCCCAAAAGTGAGTGAGTCCCCGAGGAGTGAGTATTAAAATTTAACAACAACTCAACACAATTGTGTCATATCGTGTCATTAATATAAGGTACATTTAACATTTAAACAAATTTAAAACCTTTATAAAACATACACTTGAGTAAATTCTAGTAACAAAATTTATAAAAGTTAATATTTTAACAGATCAGCATCTTTCAGGAAATTTATCACCTGAAGAGGCCTAATATCTTGAAATAATGTTTTCAAATCTAGGACGCTATAATATTTTCTACATATAAGCGCATAATCAATGCAAAGCAAATAACTATGGATCATATAAGTATAACCAGTTTTACATCGCGATAATACAATTTCTTCCCTTCGTCCAATCAAACCTGAACTGCCTGTAGCTCCAACAGTTGGTTGTAAAGCATGTATTTTATTATTAGGAATGAATCCCACAGCATTTGCCACCTATTTCTGATATAGCTATTAACAGAAGCCTTAATCTGTAAAAGGGATCTCAGTGTTTGTTATATTCATATTAAGCAGGGCCGTACGCAGGTTTTTTTACGGGGGGTGCGGGTCTTCGAAAAAGTGGACCTTTTTTGGAAAAAGTGGACCTAACCCCCCTAAATGGCCCTTTTTTGGACTTTTTGAACATCTCGTCACCAAAAAGTGGAATTTCTTGTCATATTTTCTCTAAATTTGGACCTTTTTATTAAAAAGGTCAGCAAAAAGTGGACCTTTTTTCCCCCTTTGGTGGAATTTGGGGGGGTGCAACCGCACCCCCGCACCCCCTCCCCGTGCACGGGCCTGATATTAAGGGCTTCTTTTGACAATACTCAACCTTTTCATTGCCTTGATACCAATTCCCAAGGTCAATATCAAGTTCAGCATTTGGACACACCTGTGAAAAACCCTCTTGTTATAGGCAATTGGCAAAAAAAGATTTTTTTTTTTTGATGGAATAGGCATTAGGTTTTACTATTATAGAACTTGTAAATTTAGGCGAAAAGGTGCTTTCATGCGTTGGGATATCAACATTACTTTTAAGTTTTAGAACATATTGAAGACTAATTTTTCCCATCTAGTTTAAAGGAGGTTCATTACTTTGCCATTAGCTTGGGCATAGGAGAGGTATGAAAAGCATCCAAGCATAGTCGAAGACCTTGATTCTGAATAGGTTCAAGCTTTTTCAAATATGACTTACGAGCAGAACTATGAACTATGCAACCATAGTCCAATTTTGATCTCACAAGTGTATCTATAAAGGTAAACACGACTGAGTGATCTGCACCCCAGTCCACCTTTGAAACTACTTTTAAAAGGTTCAGATCTTTTTGACACTCTTCACAAGTATTCCAATATGTGCTTTGAAGTTAATTTTCTGTCAAATATTAAGCCCTTAGAAATTTAGGGTCTGTGAAACGACAGGAATAGGGAACCATTCCATTTCAGTTCGGGGGTCAGTGAATACGTATGGTCCTAGACGAATTTGGGATACAAAATCGCATAGAAGCCCCACCCCGACAAAACCCTTTTTACATTTCTAAGGATGTATCAACAAACTGCTATTGTTATGTCCCTGTCATGATGGGCGCTTAATGTCAGTGTTTGCAATTCCAATGTACAGGTGGCATAAATAAAAAGCGAAACCCCAATGATTTTTTCCTTTTCTTTCTTTAACTAAATAATATTTTCCATTGGCGACGACAAAAAGAAAACCCTGTTTTTACGGGCGGCGGACCGTTATCTAGTAGGGTCGGCCGGTCAGGCGAATTTTTTCTTTTTAAATTTTTTTTCTTTCTGGGCTCAAAATTGGGTCTAATAGACCCAAAATCGAAAATCAGGAAAAACCAAAGAATTTGTTTTTACAAACAAATTTTTCTATACACAAATTGCCAAATTGATAAAATTTGGCTAAGTCACAGGCTGATTTACATGATTTTTGAAAAACTAAAAAAAAAAATTCTGCAAACTGAAAAATCATGGTCGGGGTCGGGCCCGTAAAAACAAGGTTTTTTTATTTTCGTCGCCTTAGTTAAGTATCTAAACAGCAGATACCTTCTTACTTTGCAAAACCGTCTCGTCATGTAGTGTAATAAATTCGTAACTGACATTTTGGCTAAAATACCTTTTTCTGTACTAATACTTACAAACCACACAATTCAAGCACATGCCCAACACCTCTCAAATCAAGTAAACCTTTTTTATGAAAGTGAGGAGACATTATAACAAAGAAATTTGAAACAAAAGAAATTACTTACTATTACTGCAAAAATGCAGATACGATTTTTGTTTGCACTCGCTATGGTCTGTAAGGGACCCTATCTAAATTCACAATGGCAGGGTGGGCTGCTCATATGCATCACACCGTAGGCCCCTAACAACTTTACCTGCCAGGCAGGCATTTTCCTTAAATAACCCCCGATGCTACGAAAGCATCAGATAATACAATTGTTTTGTGATCGAGTACTGTAACACAAATCAATTTTAAAAATACACCCCCCCCCCCAATTCCACAAACGGCCACTTTTTGCCGAATCGTATTGAATAAAAGGTGAAAATTTAGAAACATTTTGACAAATCCACTTTTTGATGAATGTTCAAAAGTCCACAAAAAGGAACCATTTTATGGGGGTTAGTGTAGGGTCCACTTTTCAAAAAAAGTCCACTTTTTCGAAGAGTCCTCCCCCCATAAATCCTGTGTACAGCTCCAAGTAATCTACCTGTATTCTAATTCAACTCTATGCAAAATGACATTTGGTGTTTTTTTTTTGAATTTGATGTATACCTAAATTCACAAACTCACAAAAATTGCCACATACACTATAGAGTAGGCAACACATGCATGGTTCAACACTTTTGACCCAGAGAATCTGTGATACATAATTTTAAGGGTCAACAAAAACAACTGACCTGGGATTAAGGCTTGTTTTGTACTCATTTGAAAGCAATTGTTCATGCTTGAGTCTGAAACATGAAACACAAAAAAGCAAATAAATTTTAAATATTGAACAAATTGTGTAAGGACTAATAATGTATTTCAAAGCCACATTATAATGTTGCACCTACCCTGGGGACGTCATTAACTGTTATGTGCTTGTAAAAAGCCATCTTCAAGTACGGGTACCCCCGCAGACTGGTAAAATAAATTCATAAAACCATGTCATTCCCTACACAATTTTTTTTTTTTGCTTTTTGAACTTCAATGAACTTCCTTGTTGCATGCCGACAGTACAGCCACACTCAACGACCTTCAACAACAAACACAAGTACAACACTGCTGGAATACATGACCTCAGATTTTCTGTGTTGCATGTTACTGCATGAGCTGCACAACAACAAATTGCTTTGACGATGTTGTCTGAGGTTGACATACTAAGTTGGGGGTAATTTTTTATACACACTTGATCACAATAAAGGATTTGTAAAAATCATTTGCCTACTTTCTTTGGTAGCATGTTTGTTGAAATAAAAATACCCTTGTCTATGGCACGTACGACTGCCATCACAATCAACATACAACCCAAAAAAAAACACAGAAAAAAAGATGAAACATGAACTAGAAACCGATGGTGCTTAGAAATCACGAGTATATCATGCGTTGACCAACTTCTACCCACATTTACCTTTGACCCCAATCTGTTTAACACTTATAAAAGGTTTGGTCATGTGTTCCTCTGACAAGTTTTTGTAATTTCAGCAATTGATGTGGCTTGAGCAGGCCTTGATTTTCAAAGCATGCCCCCTTAAGTGCAAGGCCTCGGTGCCCTTTGACCCACATCTGTGAACAACCCCATATGTGCCTTAGGTCATGGTTCTTCTGACCAAGGTCAAGTGTTATAAGCAATTGGGATTTGTGGCAGAAACAGCATAAGGATGGTAAGAGCACTGACCTGTAATGACCCCTATGTTACCTTGACCCAATCTGTGAAGCCAGGGTTTGGCACTTGGTCAGGATTTTCTAACATATCAAGCACCCCTGTAACCTAGTAGAAATTTCAAATATTAAGAGGATTAGAGAGACTGCCCTTTTTTGACCCCTAATGAGCTTTTGGATTCAAAATCTGTGAACACCCCATATGACCAGGGCCATCTGGCAATCACTGACCGAATGGCATCACACAGTAGGCCCCTAACAACTTTACCTTCCAGGCAGGCATTTTCCCCTTAAAATCCCCCCGATGCCGATGCTACAAAGCTCAAGAAAACAAATACAATTTTTTTTTTGGATAGAGTACTGTAACAGCAATTGTTAATTATATAATTTTACCAACCCCCCCCCCACCCCCCCCCCCCCCAATTCCCCAAAAGGGCCCACGTTTTTGCCGAATCTTTTGATAACAGGTCGAAAATTTAAAACATTTTGACAAACCACTTTTTGATGAATTGTTCAAAAGTCCCAAACAAAGACTCATTTTAGGGTGGTTAGGAGGGTCCACTTTTTACAAAAAAAGTCCACGTTTTTCGAAGTCCCGCCCCCCAATAAATCCTGGTACGCTCTAGTACCAATACATTATTCTAATGTGCAACTCATTGCAAAATGCATTTGAAGTGCTTTTTATTTTTGAATTTGTATGTCACCTAAATTTCACAAACTCACAAAAATTGCCACATACACTATAGAGTATGGCAAACACATGCAGGATTTCAACACTTTTGACCCATGTAGAATCTGTATACATAAATTAAGTCAACCACAAAAACTCACTGACCCTGGGATTAGGCTTGTTTGTACATCATTTGAAAGCATTGTTCCTGCTGATTCTGACCATGATCACAAAAAAGGCCAATTCCCTTAAAATATTGAAAAAATTGTGTAAGGACTAGAATAAGGTAATTTAAGCCAAAATTATAATGTTTTGCAACATCCTGGGGGACGTCATTAACTGTTATGTGCTTGTAGAAACTCCCATCTTCAGTACGGTACCCGTCAGAACTGGTCAAAAAGAAATTCATAAAACGCATGTGGCCATTTCCTCCTTACACAATTTTTTTTTTGCTTTTGAACTTCAATGAACTTCCTGTTTTGCAGGCTGACGTACAAGGCCATCACTCACTGCCTTCACCACAAACACCAAGTACCCGCATGGATACATGACCTCAGATTTTCTTTGTATGCCATGTTACATGCATGACTGGCACAACAAACAAATTGCTTTTGACGATTTTTTGTCCTGAGGTTGACATACTAAAGTTTGGGGTATTTTTATAACCACAATTGATCACACAATAGACGGATTTATTTAATCATTTGCCTACTTTCTCCTACTTTCTTTGTGTCATGCATGTTGTGTTGAAATAAAAATAACCTTGTCTATGGCGACGTACGGCGCCCTCACATCATACCACAAACAGAAAAAATTGAAACATGACCTAGAGAACCGATTGTGCTTTTAGAGAAAGCACGCGTATATCATGCGGTGACCACTGTAGCTACCCACATGACCTTTTGACCCCAATCTGTGTGAGCCATTATCAAGGTTGGGTCAGTAGTTCCTCTTACCCAGTTTTTTGTAATTTCAGCAATTGATGTGCTTTGAGAAGGCTTAAGATTTTTCAAAGAATGCCCCTTAATCTGCCCAGGTGGCCTTTGACCCAATCTGTGAACACCCCCCAAATGGGCCTTAGGTCAGTGTTTCTTCTGACCAAGTTCTAGTGGTGATAGCAATGATTTGTGGCAGAAACAGCATAAAGAGGGTAAGAGAAACTGACCTGTAATGACCCCTATGTGACCTTGACCCATCTGTGAAGCCATGGTGTGGCACTTGGTCATGAGTTTTTCTAACGATCAAGCCAACCCTGTAACACTAGGAGCAATTTCAATATTACGAGGATTATGCGAGATGCCCCTGTTATGACCCCTAAATGACTTGGATGTCAAATCTGTGAACACCCATATATGACCAGGCATCTGGTAATCACTGACAGAATGGGCATCGATAGCATCATTTGGAACTGTTGGGGAACTTAGGGAAAAGGGGGTCAAAACTGTGAACACCCTATATGAACCTTGGGTCAGGGGTTCTTGTGGCCAATTCTGGTTGCAATTTGACCAAAGTCTGGCATAGTAGCATTTTGAAGCCAGGTACAAGAAAGAAAGAAGAAATCAATCGAGAGAGAGAAGGACGTATTCTGCTGGGGCAGCGCATATGCCGATAATACAAGGCCCCGCCGCTGTTGTGTAGTAGTAGATTTGTAGTTTTTAAATCCGGTTTCGTCCCAGTAAAATTTAAAATGGGGTTATGGCTGAGGTTACCTCACACCCTAGCAATTGCCTTACTACATCCTTCCACTTCGACGGCCGGTGGAGGAGTGCATTTCCATTCTGACCCAACCCTCCATACTTCCTCCTCCAACTTGCTTCTTTTGCATTCGCCAAACGGTCCACCACTTCTTCAAAACCCAAATCTGAATTAAGTCATCAGGATAAAATGCAAGATACACACAAATAACCCCGGTTGAATTCTTTTGCACCTGCTGAACATTTTCGCATTCAACCATAGTGTCTCATCTGCCGTCAGTTTGTGAATGGGGACAATGGCACATGATGGTCACCAACATGTGGGCCACTACCCAAGAAACAAGTATTACGTGTAATGAAAAATTGATTGAACATATCTGGATACACCAATCAATTTTATTAATTCTGATCTTTTTGGGCTACACAGGTTACATGAGGTCACCAACATGTGGGACACTACCCAAGGACCAAATGTATCCAAGTGCCTGGGAAAACCCGGGCATGGAAATGACGACTTATGTAGATACACCAAGCAAATTTCATAATTTGACCATGTGCATGGGATAGATGATCCCTTGACTCCTCTGGTGAGAGGGGCAACTGTGGGGAACTACCCCTTGGACCATTACCTGCAAGTGCATTGAAATTGTGCATGTATGTGGAAACAGCAGGCGATTATGTTTAGGGATAAAACCAATATGGGTCAACATTTTTACCACACACTCACAGACACACACACACACAGACACAATGCCAGCAATCCCTATGCACCCTATTGCAGACACAAAAATACGAGGTGGTTTGAGACAACACTGTTTGATGATCAAATTGAAATGATCACATGATAGAACAGTTACAAATCAAAAGAGATAAACAAGAGCCCAATGTAAATCTGTGTTAAACTTATCAGAATGTTCACATTGTAGTAATTGAATTGTTATATGAATTTATCTCAAATTACACTGGATCGGCTGTAGACCAACTACCGAGAACATTTAGAAGGTTTATATCGACATACTGGAAGGCCAGATAAAAAAAATGGAAACCAGTGAATGGGAAAAGAAAACAAGGTAGACCACATGGAAAATGTTTGATGAATATTTTTGTCCAGGCATGTAAGAACTACAGCCTGCCAGAGAGACACACTCACTGCACTGCAATACTTGGCATGGTTTGGAAGGGGCTTTTGCCCAGCAGTGGGCAAGTTGGGTATGATATGGGGAGCAGGAGGAAGAGCGGTATAGAATGGAAGGACGGAGGAGGATTGGGAGGAGGAATAGGAGGAGGAACGGGAGGAGGATGAAGCAGAAGGAGAGGGAGGAGAGGAGGAGCAGGAGGAGCGGGAGGAGCAGGTATGAGAGGGAGGAGGAGCAGGGGAGCGGGAGGAGGAGGGGAACGGGAGAGGAACGGTGGTGGCGGGAGTAGGAACAGTGGTGTGGAGGAGGTGGTGCGGGATGATGTGGTGCGGGAGGAGGTGTTGCAATGAGGACTAGTTGATGCGGGAGAGGGGGAAGAGGAAGGCTCCAATCCCTTACCTCTACATACTGCTCATTTCAAAGTCCCCTACCAAATGCGGCTTTCGGTGGGACCATAAGCATATCAGAAATTAAAGCGTAATCCAGGCCAATATAATCTATGCTTCAAACACTTTAATAAATACTTTTTTGTTTAAAATGAACGTCATTCAGTAGAAAAATGACACTATATTATTAATAATACAGTAAAACGTTTATAATATCGTCCGTATGATTACAGCCATTTTGATCAGCCCACGTGAAAACAGAAATCATGATGGGTTTGTATACATAGTGTTTCCTTGAAAGAAGTAGCCAATAATGAACAACCCAAACCTTTTCAGTATATCCTATAAAGAATTCGTCCCATTTTTTAATCGATCGATAGTGATTTTCTCGGACAACTATATATATGATTTAATGATCATGAGATCCCTAGACATTCCCAACAGACCCCTGTGTTGGTCTATTAACGCTCAAGTCAACCATTCACCAATGCCGAGCAACCCGTTCACTAATGCCGAACATGGCAACCTCCATAGACAACATTTTGTTGTTAATTCTGCTAATATGGCAAATCTTATTGCAGTAGATGGTCCTTTCTTTTCAGAACCACAAAGACATCCTTTTAAACCGACTTATTAAAAATTATCCCGTTAGTACACTTTAAGCAGTGGCGGAATCTAATCCTTGCCAAATTTCTTGATCAAGAAAGCCCAGTTGATCCCAGACCTTGACCTGTTTTTTTTTTTTGACCTTAGAATGTGACATTAGAAATGTGACCTTTGACCTAAATTTGACCTTTAAATGTGCCTAACCGCACATTATGCATTTTCCAAGCTGCATCTCTGACCCAAACTGGATCCCACCCGCACATGCAGAATGACACAAAAGCATGATCAGCAGGGACATCTCACACTATGAATTTTCTGAATATTAATCCGTTCTATTGGTAAAAATAATCATCCAGTCAATTAACATGCATCTATTGCTTAAGACCCATGAGGAAAAAACAGGGTGATTCTTGAACCTCCGTGTTGCTTCTTTCGGTATTCCACCTTTTTCTTAAATTCTCTTGCACAGGTTAGATCTATAGACAATTGCACAATCCATTATGATCTTGTATTGTGCCCATTTTCCAATCAGGGAATTTAACAGCCTCAAGTCGGCTAAAAAAATACGGTTAAGGAGTCTAATACATTAACCATAAAACTTACCTATGCTGTGACGTTGCAAAGCTTGAACTGTATTCGTCAGCAGGTGACAATTGGGGAACGGTTACGATCGAAAATGCCACCTTTTGTTGTAAATTTCACATCAGTGCCTCGTGCTTGTTTTTTGTTTCCTATAATATTCTTCTACATTTCTGTAAGATTAAACTTGACACATGAAAACGGTACTTTGTATTGTAGTTTTAGGCACAGTACGGTGACGCGAACGAAAAAACAGAATTTTTGAAACATGAACTTCGGTACAAGTTCCGGATGAAATGGGACACAAAACAGATGTAATTAGGGGGATCGTGCAAATGGTCTATTGACCCTTTTCTGGGTATGTGACCTTAGGCTTTTAACCTACCATAACAGCCAAGTCTTACGTACACCTAGGACCTGAGTTTTGGTGGTCTTTGAGTTGGAGCCACAATATTTTTTCCAAAACAAAGTGCCCATTTTGTCTCTTAATTCCTAGGTTAGGTCATACAACACCTGGACATTGCTGTTCTTTGTAAAAAAAAAAAAAAAAGACCACTACGGAAGTGGCGTAGGCTAGGGGGGCAGAGGGAGGGGCACGTGCGGGCGCCAACTCAGGGGGGCGCTGAAATGGACTTGGGGAAAAAATAAAATTGGACACGGTCACAGGCAATATAGGCTATCATCATAACTGAGGGAGCCTTCGAAGTACTGAAAACTGGTAAAACCGAGAGCTTCAGGGGCTTCGCTACCCTAGACCCCGCCAGGGTAAGTCAGGGTAGTGTATTAGATTCATTTGCTCCATAATAATGAGGTAAAGAGAGATTCCGAAGACTAACATGCTAAAAGTCGAGGCCTCCCGCGGGGCTCCGCACCGGACCCCGCCAAGTGGCCAGGTTTGTGTAGGTGGGTAATCTGACCTTCATGATACAAGAGATAACTAAGAGCTCTCCAAAAGCACTCAAACAGGCTAAACCAACAGCTTCCGGGGGCTCCGCCCCCTGGACTCCGCCAGGGGGCAGTATAGTTCATCTGAACGAGATAATGAGATATCTGAGAGCTCTCCGAAGGCAATTAGACTTAAACATGTTAAAACAACCCGAGAGCTTCCGGGGCCTTCGCCCCTGGACCCCCCCCCCCCCCAGGGGCAAGTATCGATCATTTGCTTCATGATATTGAGATAAAGGATAGCTCTCCGAATGCATTCAAACATACTAAAACCCCACAGCTTCCGGGGGCTCCGCCCCCTGGACTTCCTCCAGGGGCAGTATAGTTCATCTGCTTCAAGAAAATGAGAGCTCTCCGTAGACACTCAAACATGCTAAAACCCAAGGGCTTCCGGGGGTCCCGCCCCCTGGACCCCCGTAAGGGGCTTTGCCTCGGGCGGGACCACATTAGGGGCCCTAAGGCAAGCCCCTGGATCCCACCTGTTTTTGCTCATACTACGAGCTGGGGGGGGTGCCACGTTAACATCTTGCCCCGGGCGCCAATCCACTAGCTACGCCACTGCACTAGGCATTTAAAAGCAGTCCTGAAGATGTCATTTAAGACGGTGCTAAAACTGAAAAAAGTTGGATCCCGACTTTTAATAGTCAACATTGCATAATAATTGCCATTCTTGCCAAATACAGCATGTTAAGCTTAGCCACTTTCAGGGGTCTTTACTACAACAATTTCCATAACAGTAGTACAAAACAATGGACTTTGATGAAAAATAGGGGTGCGGTTTGTTTATATTTTGAAAAAATCACTGATAGTGGCTTTAAGGTGACCATTTGAGGTAAGCAATTTGAAAAAGGGTAACCCAAACTTCCTTCACTCTGTCAAAGTTGACTGCTAATGAGCTTTGACCTTGGTATGTGACCTTTAACCATACCATGAAATGCAAATATCTTTGGTGCACCTATGACCTGAGTTTAGTGGCAATTGGATTTAAGGTGTCTATGCACCAGCTATTTGAAACTAACACACACACATACATACAGACAGACAGAATTTGGATTAGTATGTTCCCCCTGCACTAATTCAAGAAACACAATAAAAAACCCACCCTGGAGTATATCTTAATCTAATGCTTTCTGCTCATCTTCATGTTCACAGGACAGATTTACTGAGGTTGAAAAAGACACACATACTAAATCTGACTTAATTCAAAATCCTGTACATCTTGCAAGGTTTATATATTTATTACATAAAAGTATTCCCCTTTTTGTACAAAGTTTGACAGGAGTATCTCAACACCTAACATATACATATTATAACAAAACACAAAATTAGAGCCTTTCAAGAAACCAATAACAGATAAGCTTGATAAGGGTACCAATGACAGTATTAAAACCATGAATGGGTGGCGCTAAATCCTTTCACAGAGCAGATGATGGATCAAATTTGACCAATTACCATTTTTGAATACATTAAGTGTTTTTTTTTTAAATTATTTGTAATGTATTTGCAATTTACACCTTTGTTACCATGTTAAAGCTAAAACTTTAACATTTTTTTTTTATTGCGTAAGTTCTTTCAGAGGCATTTACAACATGGCTTGCCGAGTTGTGAACATGTCTGTTTATGTGTCTGTGCATATGTCTGTGCTTGCATGTGGTGTGTGTGTGTGTGTGTGAGCGTGTGTGTGTGTGTGTGTATGTGTGTGTGTCCATCCAGTCTAGTATTTCTTGCATGCTATATTTCAAGAACCATAGGTTTGTATGCACAAAAGTTAGACTGGGTCTAAGTGTAATTTAGTCCCACCAGAAAAGTCATTTTCCTTTGCATTGATGGGAGGTATTTTGTATTTAATTTGAAAGTTGCATTTTAATCTTTGAAATTTGCAAATTACTTTATGAAGAAAATTTGAGTAAAACCAATTTTGACTTGGACCAGGTCTAACTTTAAACCTGGTCTAATTTTTGGTGCATACAACCTTAACTCTTTGCATACAGACCATAGGTGCTAAGATCATGAAACTTATTTGATGGATGACCCTCTTAAGAGGTCTACATCAAGTTTGCGGGTGAATGACCCTTTGAACCAAATTCAAGGTCAAAAGGTCGATTTTCCATAAAATATACATTGCTCCCTGCCGAGTTTTTAAAGTGTGAACCGATATATTTTAATGCCGAGATGCATATAGACATTCTTTATATGAAATGGTTCGTCACTTTTCTTTGTGTAGCAATTGTATGATTTTAAATTTTTATCAATTCCAATTCAACATGGCAATCCGCATCTTATACAATTAAGACACCTAAGTATTTTAAAGAGGCACAAAGTAGTAAAATGAATTCTGTGGCTGAATTAAATTCTTCAACAGTAATCCATCTTGAATGTGTTTGATCATCAGCTCAGTATGAAAAGTTTTATTATCACCGAATCCTTGATTTTGTTTTAAAGTTTTATGCCTTATGCATATGCTAATGTTATATTAAGTGCACTGCCCTTTATACACATAGAAAATCTTTTGAATTTGACTATTAACTTAAAAAAAGAACAAAATTGGAGTTTGTGACCTTAACTTTCAAAAGTATCTTAAAATAGCCTAAATTACTTTTTGATCATGACACTTGAAATGCCACCTCTAACATTCACAGTAGGCTCTACACACACACTGCCAAGCTATGTACTATTTTTAGTTCATTCCATTGATTTATTAAGTTATTTCCTTCAGTATTATAGAAAGAATTTACACATGCAAAATGCTAAATTATTCAAAATGCTACACTTTGATCTCAATGCAAATCAATTTCAGATTTCAGTTTCATTGTGTTGGGATCACAGCATTTTTTTTTACAAATTTTGCAGTTTTGAACAGTTTTGTTGTTTATTCATTCAGCCAAAATATTTTTGTGAAAGCCCAAACAAAACCAAAAAATACATGATTCCCCAGAATGCCTGTGTCACCTGCCATCGCGGTTTGCCAATGGAAGTCGCGGTTTGCCAATGGAAGTCTCAGTTTGGTGATGAGAGTTCACATAGGGGTCATCAGAGGTCAACCTTTTGACACCTCATATCATGAGTGTTGGGTCAATGGTTCTTCTGACCAATTATGAAGTTAATCAGTGAACACATGTGGGAATTGTGTTAGATTTTGACAAAATGGGGTCAACGTTCACATAGGGGTCATTAGAGGTCACCCTGTTTACACCATGCGAGCACTGGGCCAGTGGTTCTTCTGACCAAGTATGAAATTAATCAGTGAATGTGAAAAATGGTCAATTGTTAACCTGTGTTTCATTTTAATGAAATTGGGTCACATGTCACATAGGGGTCAGCAAAGGTCAATCTGCATACATCCCACATTAGGTTTTGGCCAGTGGTTCTTTTTGAATAACTTTGGTGGCCATAGCATCTTATGTGCCAAAGAAATGTAGTTTTATAGATGTTCACAAAATGGGGTCAAAGTTCACACAGGGGTCATCGAAGGTCACTTTGTTTACACCACATGAGCATTGGACCAGTGTTTTTTCTGACCAAGTATGAAGTTAATCAGCCAATGTGTATGTGAGAAATGAGCAATTGTTAACTTTTGTTTGACTTTTATACAATTGGGTCAAAGGTCACATAGGGCATAGGGGTCATCAAAGGTCAATCTTTGTACATCCCAAACTAAGTCTTAGCGAGTGGTTCTTTTTGAGTAACTTTGGTGGCCATAGTGTCTTATGTGCCAAAGAACTGTAGTTTTGTAGATTTCCACTAAATGGGGTCAAACTTCACATAGGGGTCATCAAAGGTCACCTTGTTTACACCACATGAGCCTTGGACCAGTGGTTTTTCTGACTAAGTATGAAGTTAATCAGTCAATGCGTATGTCAGAAAAAAGCTATCCCTATGTCTTCCTGCTAAAGCAGGTGACACAAAAAGTGTCCGCTTTATATTTAATTTGTGGAAAAGCAGGTGCAATGCAAAGACTACCTTTTTGTGATAGTCTTCTACAAAACTGCTTTATGATGACATGATCATCTATTTCAACATCAAATTTGTACCAAGACACTAAAAACATCAACCACGTTGTACATGTGCAAAAATATATCAATATTTTGTATAAAATGGAACAACAGGTTTGTTACTGATTTGTCTAGCCCTTAATATATCACCCAGTAGTAGAATAGTTTCTCATCACTCTCATCACAGGTTACAAGAGAAAGGAGGTTCTTGTACAGGTACCGATGTTAATCGTTAGGGGTGAAACATGGCTAAATTAACAGTATTGATCACAAACTTGCATTTCAAGAATGTTTCATCACTAACGATTCACATGACTACCTGTACAGAATCTCCACTGGAAGCAATGCATTGTGGGAAACTTCCGATATCTTCTCTTACAGGTTACAATGTTTATTCACTTGGGTATCAGAATACATCTTAATGTTCACTGTTTAGTAGATTCCAGCAACTGTGGTGGTACCTCATGCATTTGATGAGTAGGGGGTGTTGATTTGCTGGGATGTACCAATTTTAACTCAATATCTACTTTCTTGATACGCTAAATATTGAATGATTATGCCAATTCGTATTTTAAAATCAGTTCCTTTATTTTCAATAAGTCTGTGAAGGCTTGAGCTGGGCTTTACGCAAGAGATTTGTCTTTGACCATTACAGCTGAGCACTTTTCCAATTCACTTCAAAGAAAATGTGAATACAGTTCCATAAGTTAAAAACTGATTTTATCATCAAAATACTGAAAAACCGACCCCCATCTCCTATGCATGGAACAACCCAAAACTTTTAATAAGGTACCACCATTGTTGATATCTACTATCGCAGTTACTGCAAGCTATAAAGCATAGTTTGAACACTTTCTGTACTTTTTGTTTACATTTGAATTCACTAATTGTTTACGTCAAATTTCAAAGCACTTAATATCATGAAAGAAACATTGCCACAGCTTTGAATCAAAAGTTCAAACTTCCAAAATATGACTTTGAATCCAAACCAAAATTTGTACACCCCTATAGAATTCAGGAAAAGATGTAGATAGTCAAATATCAGTACCCTTCATCGTCTTAAATAATATTGTAAACATCTAATGGGGTACTATTAGTTATCCCCTGTTTGTTCATGCAATACGGAAAAATACCTATGGTTGGGTGCTGTATCACATGAGGCCGTAGGCCGAATGTGATACGGAACCCAACCATAGGTATTTTCCGTATTGTGTAGAACAAACAGGAGATAACAAATTTATCATTTAGTAGACATGAATATTGAAGTGGTAAGCCTCAAGTAGATCAGATCTAAATCTGGAATAGCACAACCAGAGGTAGATCATGTCATGGCCAAGCACTAACTAAATTTTGGCTTTCCAACAGGTTCAGTAGGCCTAGACCACAGGCCTCTGGACTTTCTCTAGTACCTATGGAGGCCTACAAAGTACAAATCAACAACAACATATTTTTTGTAGACCAGCTTTCCCAATGCTCAACAAGGCAGTCCTAGTCCTAGACCAGGCTGTCATGTCAGAGGCACTGCACAGTAGTTGAATTCTGAAGAGTATGCCTGCCCACTGCACTGTAGACTGAGTAAACATTCAACTCACCTCTTTGAAAGACTTCCTGGCAGTAACCACCACTTCTCTAAAACACAGGGGAATTTCCAAATTTATTTATACATGAAGAACATAGGAATAAATTACTGTATCAATATGTTTTGCTGCACAATCACACACAGCAGTGAGTTGCAAAAAGGGCCATTTTGGATTGTGCTTCTCAGAGGGGGCTGGCAGAGCAGTCTCTTCCACAGATGCACAAGATCATTACATACATAGATTTTAATGTATGTAAAGTAGGGGTCTAATACTTGGTGTAATCATCACGTAATACGGGATATATTACGTGGTTAGCAAATTCCTACCACGCAATGCGGAAATATATTAATTGGCCTGTTAGCCAATGAGATTCAAGTATTCATGTCTACTAAATGATAAAAAATCTTGTTTGGTGAAGGAAATCTTTCTGAGAATTTTTCTTTCATGATGTTAAAAATATTTTTTTCTTCCAAATTATATCATGATTACAGTGATTTTGAGCTGTGTGATAGTTTTTATTAATGAAATCATGATTACAGTGATTTGAGCCATCACATGGCATGAAAATAAACCAGGTGATATCATGATATAAAACAAATATTGACTGCCTATACTCATGCAATAGTAAAAATATATCATGAGGTAAATTTGTGACTGTTCCATTTCACTCGGCTTTGACTTGTGAAATGGAAAAGTAAAAACTTGACTTCATGATAAAAAAAAAAAAAAAAAAAAAAAAAAAAAAAAAAAAAAAAAAAAAAAAAAAAAAAAAAAAAAAAAAAAAAAAAAAAAAAAAAAAAAAAAAAAAAAAAAAAAAAAAAAAAAAAAAAAAAAAAAAAAAAAAAAAAAAAAAAAATACCTATTATAATACATAGTGAGTTGCTAGTATTTGTGCAACTTGTGTAAGAGATAGTTTACACTGAGCATGCACAAAGAACCACACAGTGGTGATCACAGCAAACTTCTGTCCATGGCAAATTGTCCACCAATCGCAAGAGTTGAATTAGTCTTTACTTTTCCAATGCAGAGAACAATGCAGTTTTCTAATCAATCAGAGTTGTTCATACTGTTCTCCGCAGAAATGAAGACTTGCAGCTCAAACGAAGGTATGTCACTACATTTAATACTGTGCTGACCAATCAAGTCCTGGCTTGCTTTTACATGTTCTCTTTGGTCAGTAGGTGGTAATGATCGATCAAATCCTCAGGGAACCAGCGTATATGTTGCACAACCTTTCTTCTGCCATGGCTTGATTTCAAGCTTCCTGAGTATATCTTTTTCTCAATCGCAATATTACACTTAAATATAAATAATTAAAATAACAGCACAAAATCACACTCCTATCACCAAATTCAGAACTCAATAAAGCCAGAGCTGCCAACCTTGGTACGTACTTCTCAGTGCTTGTTAGGACCCAAATCATCATTATACACCCAATATCAGTATTTTTTATAAATTTTGACAAATCATATTTTGCCACTATCATAACACATTTAAATCATCTGCATTGAACTTCTTTTCAGGACCACATTCAGGACGACACAAAACTTTTTTACAAAATAACAGGTGAAACAGTGTCTTTTATGGGTGAAATGTCTTCAAAGCTGGAAAACTTTTTAATAATGGGTGAGGCACAGCCAAAACCCATTATTTGAAAGTGTTTTTGAGTGCTCACAGATCCTATCTATGAAGTAAAGGCCTGCACATATTGCTGAAAATGATGCACGGAAAACTACGTAATGCACTATGCTGCATTGCGATTCCAACGCAATAGCGCAAAGGGATTTGAAATCACACTTTGACCAAAGCCACAACGCTCATGAAAACCATTTCATACGAATGTTCTGATTGGTTGATACCCAATCAAACAAAGGTTATTATAATATTATTGATAGAGTTCAAACAAGAACAGAAAGGTAGTACTGGTTTATTACTGCAGTTATTTTCTGTTTGAAGTTAAAATATTTTAACATTATTTTGGGTCTTATCAAATTCCAAGATTTAAGGAGAAAATACAGAAAGAAATGTACTAGTCGGCAGCTCTGAGAAGCCATTCCATGAGGATTCATTACTCCCACTGTTAACTGTATGTTACTGATTGAATGCCTAGTTATGGTTCCTTCTTAGCTAGAACTTTGAGTGGTAATACAGAACTAATTACATTGAAAGGCACATATTGTCTGTCAGCAGAGATTTGAGATATTGGCAATTAAAACTGCCACAAATTTCAAATTTTCTCTTTCTCTCAACTTTGGAATTAAAAGTGGGATTTTTAAATGTAATGTATCACATTTAAGCTTCACTTGGCTTTTGACATAACAGGTTACATTTGTGATTTTAGATCTTTGTACAAAATCAGCCACGCACACGCACACACATCATAATTTCTTTAGAGGCCTGCACAGGACTCCAGACAAACCTTAAAAATAAATAGAACATTTCTCCCTGTTTCCCTCATTAACTGCAGATCTTCTGATAACTTTATACTTTCTCATACAAAATATTGCAAGATTGTTTCACTGTTGTGGTGGATGCAGAAGTCCATGTTGGTCTGCTGTATCTAAAAGTTTACAAATAATTGGTGACTCTACCTGTGTGTGAGAGAGAGAGAGATGGAAATTGAAATATTTGTAAGAATTCTCAGCGGTGCTCAAGTTTGAAAGACAGCATATATAGTTTGTAATTATGCATTAGAAGCTTCCGTGTGGTGCAATAACACTGTGTCACGACCACATGCCACTCATAGTAGAGTAGATATGTGCAATATTTTGAGGGAATTGTGCACTTGGTGATAAAAGCATGAAATTTGGCACATATCTAGGGCATGTCATAAGAAAGACTTAGCTAAAGGGGCATCGCAGATTTGTCCTCTGATTAAAATGGCTGCCATTACTTGCTATTTATCCTCTAGATTTGAGATTGAGTTGATAAATACAGTGCTTTTAGGCATTCAAGCATGGCATTTGATGCACACTGGATGTTTTAAAAAGACTTTCGATCAAATGGCCATTGCAGGTTTATCCATGGCAGTAATGACGGCCATTTTCCAAAATGGCCACCATTAACAGCTATTTTACATATTTGCATGAAATAAATATGCATAATGTCTTTTTTTCATACAATCAATAAAGTGAAACAAGTTTTTATTTGAGCATTTCAAATTGGTTGCATGACAACAGTGGTGGCCATTTTTAAGATGGCTACCATTAATTACTCTTTTATAGTCTGTTGTAAACTTTACCTTTGTTATAGAGTCAGAAAGTCTTCACACAGGGTGTGCCTTAAGAATAGGTTTTAATTTAAAAGACACTGTTAGGTTATTCTGATATAACAGTGGTTTTCACTTACAACATAGCTACCAATGATGTATGCATCGATTTACTGTGTAGAGATAATGTTCATCATACTTACTTCTTATGTTGAATGAAGAAGTACTTTGTAATACCCACAATAAAACTCAACAAAGCAAACCATACCAAGTGGTTGCCCAGACTTCATTAAAAGTCTTTTTTTTTCAAACTGAATGTGACCCATGTTGATCCAACTTGAGGGCAACATTCTGGCTACAACCAGTCTTAAGCTACATGTCAGAATATGGCATGTAGCAGAAGTTTACTAGTCCATTGCTGTCCAAAAAAATAACATAAACTAGAGCGCTTTACAGTCTTGATGTATAATCGTGTGCTCCAATGAAGGTAGCATTCACTGAACATATCAAGAGAGCCACCTGCAGATGACAGGAAAAATGCTTGAAAGCAGCTCTGCAGTGCAGCCTGTATGCAGACTTGAATAATTTGCAACATCAAAAGATCTGCTCTGATATAGATGTGCACTTTTGTGTTTACCTTTAGATGCTAACTGCAATTCTCTTGTTAATGAATTTAACACCTTATCTAAGACCCTTGATGAACATGCTCCACTCGTCAGTCAAACTCTAGTTCTCCATACTCATGCTCCTTGGTATTCAGATGCCTTTGAGATTGAGAAGAAGGAACACCCTCAGCTGGAGCCCAGAGTTTCACAGACTGGGCTAACAGTATGCAAGGAAGCTTACAAGGATCAGTGTTTTTAATACAACTCTCTTCTTGCTAAAGCCAAGATGGAGTATCATGGCAACCAGATTACTTCATGTAACCAACGTGACCTTTTCCATGTAGTCAGCAATTTAACTTCTAGAGTGAAACATACACTACGTACCCATGAATGTCCAAAAGATCTTGCTAACAGTTTTTTGCAGAATTTTCCACAAGAAGCTGCATAACAGTCTACATGATATTACTACTGTCAGTCTCTCAAAACTATGTCTAGATGATCTGTACCAGTTGACAACTTTTCCCTGCACGGATCGATGTATTCCTCAAGCTCTCAAGCATGCATTTCATCTGTGACCCCGCAGCTGAAGAAATCCAGCTCGGACACCACCACCCTCTCAAATTATCGCCCTATATCCATTTCTTGGAAAGATGATCGAAAGATTAATAAATCAGTTGTAGACTTATCTCAGCGATAATGATCTGCATGTTCCGATGCAGTCAGCATATCGCCAATTTCACAGTGAGGAGACTACATTGTTACAAGCGCAAAATGACATCTTGATTGGTATTGACAAACAAAAGAGGCTGTGTTAGTGTTATTAGACTTCAGTGCCACTTTTGACACTATTTGACCATAAACAGCTCTTAACCCTACTTAGATGACCTAAGTCAATCTAGATTGCTTCATCAGATCCTGTGGCGGTAGATTGTGGAGTTCCACAGGGTCTGTTGCTGGATGTATTGACTTCATCTTGTTCTCTGCCCACTCCAGGATATCATTACTGCCCATGGTGTTCAATCTGTCGTTTACGCCGATGACAGCTCTATCTGTCTTTCCACCATTGGGATAGTGATTCAGCCATAAATAATATTGAATCATGCACTGCAATCATCAGATCCTGTGTAAATCCAACAAGCTGATATTTATTACAAGATGACAGAGAATGTTGTGCTATCGTTCCCATTCTTTATAGATCGACTACTAACTCTCAGCCATCCATCATTGGCAATTCAGTTTTTCATCTGCAAGCTGAAGCACGGAACCTTGGTGCCATCTTAGACTCATCACTAAGAAAGAACAATCATGTAAACAACTTATGCAAGGCTGCCTGGCACTGGATAAGGAAAATAGGGTAATTTTGACAGTACCTTGATGAAAAATGCACCATTGGATTGGTCCATGACTTTGTTACATCAAGGCTGGATCCTGCAACTCCTTGCCCTATGGTCTCCCAGAAAGAGAAATGACCAATGTTCAGCGAGTTCAAAATGCAGCTGCTTGCTTTGTCCCTAAAATATGTTGTCAAGAACATAACATATCTACCAACTGCATTGGCTTCCAATTAAACAGAGCTCATTAATACTGATATTGTGAACTTTTTTCTTTGTCTTTCTTATTCTCTATCTTCCTCCACTCCGGCTGTCTAGGATAGTTGTTTTCACCAGATTAGGAAGGGTTGAGGCATCTGAAGATCAAGATTTCACCAATGTCACTGCGGGGTACATACACACAGATCCTTACAGCCGATGATTCAGATGTATCCCCATATGTTCTTAGTATGGAAGACAACTGGGTTGTCTTTCTCTTCTATCTATTGGTCGCAGTATAAATAAATTATTCTCTTAAGTTATTCTAATAGTTGATAATTGATGTATATCATAGTTGTTTTCACATAAAAGTTTATCCATTGAATTTTTTTTTGACGTTTGATAAATTGATAATACATGATAATATTACTCCTTTTTAACTATGTGACGTGTCTATAGAGGCCTCTACATTAGGCACTATATCAAGATTGTTATTATTAATAATATGAACTAGCACAAAACTTATGAAAATATTGTTATTTACAGCAATACAGAAAGAACATGAAGGATGTTCAAGTTTATTAAGTTAACTGATATTCATGTTTTGACTAATAATCTTGTTTGCTGTAGACTTTTACGGCAAAAATTAGAAGATTGCTCCGTTTGTCAATCTTAAAATGAGTTCCACATTGACATGGCCACTGATGACTTTGCAACACTAGGTAGCCATGATTGCTTACTCCAAAAAGTGTGCATGCATCTGAAGTTAGCAGATTTTGGTAACTCCCTTATTGAAGAATATGATTTTTCTTTAGGTATGGTACAGAAATCAGCGTATAATATCACATAATTGGGGCTTTACAACAAAATAGTCAATGCTGTTGGCATTAGCAATATATTTAATAATAATAATGGATAAGATCGTAACCACAAGGGACTCAGTGCATAGCATTTATTTAAAACACTGGTAAAAGAGTAATTGCCTGCCATTGTTGTCATGTGTGGCAACCCTTTCACGAGTATACCTGTTCTTGTGCAATAGTGTATGCTCGTATCATTAGACCTACCATAACATAAAATCCTCCTCCCATTTTGGAAATGTTCACATCTTTTGTTATCAAACAAAACTAACAAAAGCCATTCTTAAATATGTTTTGAGTTTATTCAGTCTGCAAAGCAAAGATAAAACAAGCAATGGTGACTATTTTTAAATGTCTGCTACTTGCACTGATTGCCTATTTACAGGTTGTATTTGGCATTGCTGTGTTACCATCAAACAAATTGGTACTGATTGCCTATTTACAGGTTTTATTTTTGCATTGCTGTGTGATAAAAATATGCTTTTGTAGAAAAAAATATGTATATTCAGTCAATGAAAATTGGTAAAATAAGGGAATTGGCAGCCATTTCGGAAAAAAGAATGCCATAGATCAACTATCTATTACACCTAAGACAGAACTACCACCTGGCATCGATCTCCACCGCAAGGAAGGGTCACTTAAAACCCGGTATTCACATAGGAGTCGGTCGCTTCAAGAGCAATTGCCACCGTGGTGGCTGCGACCCATCGCCAGGCTGCCAATGTGGTTCTCCAATCACCGACTGCAGATCACATTCTCAATGAGGTGCCCAACCTTTCGTCTGCCGGTGGATACAGATCTCCAAACACAAACCACTCAACGGTGAGCTGGCTCCACGTAATTCAACACATTTAGCTGATGCCTCTACGCAAAAGAAGAAGATAGTAGAAGCACAAAATGTATGGCACATAGGACAATATGTGTGTGTGGTGGTAATTAGTGTGGCGACCACCACATTCGGAGACATTTTGTTCAAATTATAAAAAGGAAATTTTCAAGTGCCTTAAATTTCACGGTGGTTAATGAGAAAATTTGAACTTTGTCGATACCAAAATTTCAATTTTGATGGAGAGAAATAAAATGTGGGAAGAGGTTGTTGACGGTAACTCCACCTAGGACTACTTGTGGAAATAATAGACTAATCTATATTAGATTCATATATATGAAGGAGATTGGACAAGAAACGAAGATCAGTAAATTACAGAAGTGTTAAACAATCAGCTTTTTGCTGATCGTCAAAGTCATTTAAAAGTAACTAAATATGAAAGAAAGAAAATAAATTTAATCTCACAAAATCAAGTTAGCATTAAAGGAAAAATGAGCGCAAAACCTCCTTTTTGCCAGCTTTCTAAAAACTTGAAAAATTCAGATAATGGTATGACAAATTTCAATCCTAAAGAAAAGTTCTATTGTTGAGAAATGTGTGAAACTTAAAGCAGAGAAATAATCACCCTAGTATATATGCACAGTAGATGGTTCAATCAGGATATACTAACAGCATGTGGCTGCATGCTTTCACTACATGAAGCGGGACGTGTACCTCCTAGGTTTACCGCGTAACGTCACAACATCGCCTGAGCATAGAAATGGGTCACACTCCTGAAATCAAAAGACAACAAATTTTGCAACAAATTTAACACACTTAAAAAAATATGCTTTATTTATGTGTTAGTAGCAATTTCACATGATGAGACAATAAAATTTGCTTTCATTTTTATTTAATACAGAAATAACTCAAAATGAAAAGATGAAAGCTGATTTGTATGTTTATATTTCAGAGAAAACATAAGCTGAATTCCATATTGCTATCTATAGGAAACAAGAAATTTCACTATTTTGTCCAAAGAAACAGTTCTCAGCTTAATCTTTTCAGATGGGGACATTTCTGATAGAAAGCTTTACACCAGTTCAAAAAATTAGAATTTTCACATTTTTTGGGGACACCTGTTATTTGAAACTCTTGTTGCACGTTTAAGGGGCTGTTCGATTTATGTCTTATATGTTCTCTAACTTGATATGAGCGGCTGCGGACTGGCACTTGCACCTACGCCCAGCAAAATTACCGTAGGAAACAAACTTGAGGTTCTGATGTTAGTTTGTTACCAAGTTTTAAATCCGGTTTGTGTCCCGGTAACGAGGGGGGCTGGCCGGATTACACCTCACTCAGTAATTACGACTGTGTGAGGATTATTGGAAGCAAAAGATAATGACGGCCTTCCTGGCGCCAATCCAGTTTTCGGCGGTGGGGCCTAGCTTTGGGCAACTACCACCCCACTATGAAAGGCAGCATGTGATGGATGGCCGCCCATAGCTCCAGAGCCGACGCCATTGTAGGCAGCAGATCTTCTTTTCATTCTACAGGGTAACCAGCTACCTCCTCATCGATTCCTTAAAAAATCCGATGGGGCAATGGGGGGCGTTTTAGCCCGCCGTCAACCCGGCCCGGAACAGGTTTTTTTAGTATGGTACAGGATACCTTTAGCAGGCCCCATCAAAGGAAACCTCCCTGGGACTACCTGATGGTTAGAAACAATAATGCATTATTGCAAAGCCCTATGTCAAATCAGGGGGTCCCAAAGACGATCAGAACATGCACCTTTAAATGTACTATGTCCCCCCTCCAGCACTGCCTGCCTCTCATACAGCATTTCTGATTGGCTAATTACACCATATATAAATTTTAATAACCAGTTGAAATGCAGCTTTAAAATTTAAAATAGTGTTCCCCAGAATGCATGAGTCATCTTATTTATCTACCAGCGTAGCTTGTGAATGGAGTCAAAGGTCATATGGGGTCATCAGAGGTCAATTTGTGTACACCCATATGAGTCTTGGGCCAGTGGTTCATTTGACTGACTTAGAAGTTAATAGATCAATGGAAAAAGAGTATGAGTCCATTGGCCGGTATTCACAAAGAAGTTAGTCCATGGACTTCCTTGTATTCCTAGACTAAGTCCTAAACCGTGGACCAACTTTAGTCTAGGACTACATTTTGGAATAAAAAAGTCCTTCCTTGTAGGACTTAGTCCTGGACTAAGAGTTAGTCCATGGACTAACTTCTTTGTGAATACCGGCCAAGTGCAGGGTTAACATAGCACACACATGGACACACACATATGTCACTCTGTTTGCAGCAGATGCCATAAGTAAATCTTTGTGCATTTGTTATGTATTTTATCACTTACCTTGATCCAACATTTTTGGCACTCCTTAACCACCAGCTGACATGCTCTTCTTTGTTCCACGTCCCCAATACCACCACTGTTTTTTCACTTTCTCCTTGAAGCAAAACGTCAATTTGATCATTTTTAATTATCAAGAGCACCTTTAGAAACATTAGTTAAAGAGACACTGGCACATTTGAAAAATAGTGCGCCCTCAAGATTTTTCAAAATCGATATTTTTGCATGGTTGTAAAGCTTTTATATACAAAAGCCCTCACTCGAAATGATTAAGACCAAATCAGCTTCCTTATGGGTAAACAGAAGGATTTTATAATTTAATGTCGCCGACGTTAAATTCAGCAGACACCGAAATGGCGTTTAACACAAGAACACGCTTGTTTCCCACGCTATGCACACTGTTTGACCGGTCTATAACCTTTGTGGTTTTAATATCAGTGAGTACGAGTCAAAAATATTCATGTAATATACACATTTGTTTATTAAAGTTATGTTAAACTTAAAAGTTGGCCTACAAATTACCTGGATGTCTTTATCCTCATATCAATGTCCCTATCTGTTTTGGGGTATGTTATTTTTATGTGTAAAATATATCTCTGTTCTTCCAATGGCCTAGACTATCATTTGAGAGCAAATTGAAGAAATTTCATATTCTGTGAAAATGTGCCAGTGCCGCTTTAAGGGGGCTGCTAAGTCCGGAATTCAAAGGAACTGTGTTTTACCATATCTTCTTAATTGTTGTTCCAATATATATATAAAAGTATGTACATATTAAAGGAAACGACTCAGGGAATCCAAATATGATATTTTCCCCAAAAATATGTATTTTTTGAGAAAATCATTAAAAAAATGGTGATTTTCACTCATTTTTATTGTTCCCTATAAAAAAATATAGAAATGTTATATAAATGTGCCATGTTCGTTTTGTATTCCAGAGTTCTAGGGTCAGTATTTTCCCTTTTTTCAAATTCTGCACTATTTATCAAATTATTTGCCAAAAAAGGCCAAAAGGTGTTTCAATTTGGAACAACGCCAAGATTGTTCAAAGGTTGACATAAATCATGATTTTTAACCAAAAATGAACTAAAAAATACCGACCCTAGATTTTGATATGCTCTATAAGATGCATTTCATTTCAATGATATTGAATGATATTGAGAATGTGAAAGCAAGATAAGGCATCAGGCTAACATTCAAAATAGGATTTTCAATTCTACACATAGGAATTGCTCATTTGAAATGACTACATCAAGACGTGATTTCTATCCAAACAAAATAAAATTTCCACATCAATAATCTAAAATGGTCACTTACATTTCGCCAGTCCTTAAATCAATCATAATGCCGAGCCAGGGAAAAAGTTACACTTCATTAATAATTTGAGCTGTTATATTAGTTAATGTCTCCTCATGTGACGTGAAAGGTTTCAATCACTATTTTGATGAAGAACGTGTGCAAGGTATTTACTACCTTCAAGCCGTAAATAGTATCGGCTTGTGATCGCACATGCGTGTCATGGCACAAGAGTAACTGTTATGAATTAAATAGTACTTCAGGTTCTGAACCTTGCTGTTTTCTAAAGTGACCTTTCATATTGAGTATTTAAAGCAAACATTAAGGAAAATTAATAATGAAGTATATAAAACAAATATAACTGACCTTATTCAAGCCTCTGTCTTAAACTCAATTAGGCTACTATTTTTCCTTCAGGAAAAATAAGTGGCTACCTGATGTCAATTCGGGTTCATAGTTTTAATAACCAGAGCCTCCATGGCAGTAATATTTTGATACCATTGCCCTGGCGTGATGTTTAAAGGTCCATGGCCCGATCGCTATAGCCTCGTCCCCAGAAGCCCAGTTTACCGGAAGTGGTCAATCTTTTGGTATCAAGAAAAGCTACTATTTTTTCTTCCTCATTTACCCTGTGAAATCTTAGGGCCAAAGGATGTTTGGTTGGAAGTAATGAGCGAAATGTACCCATTTGGTCACCATATTAATTTTACACAGTACTCTATGGGGGCTTTAAGAAATCACTTTTTCTGCTCTCACAATAAAATCGCATTGAAATAATAATCGCGTCTAAACTTTACCGGTGGGGTTTTTTGGGTTCAGCCAATCTATCAAGATGAAAACTTCATATCCTTAAATCGGGCAATCCCCCTTTAACTCAGGTAATCTTTTTCCAAGGAAATAGCAGGAATATTTAAATTATATAAAAGAATTTATCCATTCCCTCATGATACTGCTGTGCAAACTTTCCATAGCAGAATTCATACTTCCACCAACCTTGACCCTGGCCAATAGACATTTTAATAATTTATGAAGTGTATATTTTTGATTTGCAAATTTTTACATGTTTTCCGGGCCCGTTATGTTGTAATTTGGCGTTGGCATGTTGTAAAATATGGATGTGTTTAAACTTTAACAGCTATACTCCTTAATATTTTCTAATATACCAGTACTGCAATGATATTTGACCTACCTAACTCATATCAACATACCCAAAAAAAATATGAAGGTCTTAATGTTGCAATGTGACCCAAGTTTGGTTTAAATCCATCACCGTTTTGTGGATTTACAGTCAAATTTTGCCTTTTTTCAACATCAACAACAACAACAGACCAACACCAACACCATCACCCTACAACAACAGACAACAACATTGGACAAAGTGATCCTATGTGTCTTCCTGCCTTAGGCAGGCGACACAAAAAATGATCGGAACATAAATCCTCAATTTTTTCAATTTACCTCAAAGAGCCCCATTCACTTGTGCTGGGTCACATACGTGGATCCACCAATCCATTTTATAATTCTGACCATTTTGGGGGATGACCTCTAAGACTCTCGATGACATTGACCCACTTGTGAGAGGGGTAACTGTGGGCACTACCCAAAGCCCATTACATGAAGTGGCATGAAAACTGTGTGCAGGTATGGGGAAACAGTAGGCAATTATGTTTGGGTTAACATTTAGGTCAACATTTTACCACAGGCACAGACGATAGTACCAAAGCATCCCTATGTGCCCCACTGAAAGACGACACAAACATTTTATCAAACCTTGTCTATTTTTCTCCTTATATTGCTTCTTCAACACACACATATAACATATCTGCATATTAAAGGTTTGTCAGATTTGAGTTCACTAATATTGAAAAACAAGGCTTTTTTAATATGTAACATCAATGTTATATGCACTTCAAAAAATCAAACTTGGCATTTCCTAACAAATGACGCGTTCAATAATTGTTTTTGTTTTTAAAAAATTATTCAACTGAATCTAGTTGACTAAACACATGGGTTTATTGTATAAATGTGCTGTACTTACCATTCCATTTTCACTGTTTTTGACATATAACAATGTATTGTGAATATCATTGTAGCCTCTTTATTCTGGATGTTTTCAGTAGATTCAGATTTAATCTGGCTTTGAAATGGTGTGTGGATTTCACTCTAAACAGGGAGATGGGGATACTTAAGATAACGGATCCTACCGCCCACGGACCTGATTCTGCACAAAGGTTCATTTTGCGAGCGAACGAAACCCCACTTACCACTGAAAAATCTGGCAAACCGCCCTAGCTCAGGGCCACGCGCCTGATGAGATCGCCCAGCAATACTCGACAAAATCGTTCCCAGAATGTTTCTGCACACCAAGACGTGGCGAACATGGTTTTCATGAGGGGCGGCTTACGAACTTCGTGGGTAGGGCTCAGGCCGTGGGAGGTAGGTATCGTAGTCTTAAGTATCTTCCTCTCCCTGTTGAGAGGGAAATAAATTACGCCTTCTCTACCTACCTCCCACGGCCTGATCTGACCACCAGATGCCATGGACTGCCCAAGGAGGTGGATATGAAAGCGCGGGAGGTACGAATGTACTTGAGGAACAACCCACAGCCTAAAAAAAAAAAAAAAAAACAAAAAAACTAAGACACAACCTAAGGAGCCCTAAGGTTAGAAACAAGGAAATTAGTTCTACTAACCCTACTGGTCATGTCCGACTGTTCCTCGTCGACCTTGCCGTCAAAGCTGCTACGGCGACCTGACCGCCCGCCTTGCCAATACATCGCGAGGATAGACCGTCTGGAACGTCGTGGGAGTAGACCAGTCGGCCGCCTCAATGATGTCAGACAAGGTTGCTCCAGAGTAGAGCGCCCAAGAAGCCGAAATGGAACGAGTATCGTGGGCGCGGACATGGGAAAACGGTCATCTCAACTGGACATTTTGCATAGGCGGATTGGTTGACCGATGAAATCCAGTGGCTAATGGTGCCTCTAGCCACAGGCTTAAAGGGCTTCTCCGACGATGAAAAGCTGTTTATATCCCCCTAACCTTCTCCGTCCGTTTAAGGTACCACTTAAGGGCCCCTACCGGGCACCAAGGCCTTTCGGAAATGCCCTCCCGTTGCTAGTTAAGTCCGGGAGAAAAATTGACTTGGAGAGAAGGACATGGTTGATTCTTCGCAAGGAAAATCCTGCACGAGGGAGGATGTAAACTCCACCTTGGGTGAAACGAAGGTGAGGAATGGACTCAATGGAAAGGGCCTGAACCTCCGAGCATCTGCGACTGCAGGCCAACGCTACCAAGAAGGCAGTTTCTTATCAGGTCAACAAAATAAGTTTGAGAAGAGGCTCAAAATTCCTTAGAGGCACAAGTGTTGCAGAACCATTGGTAGGTCCCACTCAGAGAGCAGCACTCGGGCCGGAGGGCCTTCAGGAAAACGTGCCCTTAACGAGGGCTGAAAGAGCCGGACTGGAAGAGACTGTCATTACCATCTCGGAACCCGCGGGCACCGCTGCAATGGAAGTTCTATAAGCCTGTGCCCGGCGAGGAAGGGCACCCTCCTCAAAGACTCCGTAAGGAAGTCCGCAATCTGGCCTACAGATGCCGACAGCGGATCAATCAATCGATCGGAACACCATCGAAGAATCGGATAGTATCGAATTGTAGAAACGTCGGTGAAGATATCCTTGCCTTTGCAGCGAGAGCGGCAGCCCGCCCAGAAAGTCGCCTCGCGTAGGCTCGCCTGAAAGGTAGCCAAAGCAGTTAGGCGGAGAGCGTGGACAGTCCGCATCGGCCTTTCTGACGTAGCGGGGACACTGAGCAGTCCTCCGCGTTGGAGGAGGGGAATGGACATCTCGACTAGTAGCGTCGAGGAGCGCGGAACCACGGTGTTCTCGGCCACATAGGGGCCACGAGAAGCACGAGACAATGGTCTGAACGAGAGACCTTTTCCAAAACCCTGGGGACAATTGACCACCGGCGGAAAGGTGTACCGTATTACGTTTGACCAATCTGCCATCATGGCGTCTCGCCCCAGCGCCTCATTCGTCCCCCCCACGAATAATACGTTGGAAGTTGCTTGTTCCAAACGGGATGGCGAATAGTCCACATTGAAGGCCGGAGAAGTGGCCTGGAACATATGGCGGCAAACCGAGGGGAGCAGGTGCCACCCCACTGAGGATCAACCCGAACTTGGAGGGGCCTTGTGATTGAGGGCCCCCTCGCGGACAAAGCGTCTGACAGGATGTTGTCTACTACTGGGAAGGAGATGCTCCGCCTTCAGGGTGATGCCGTGGCGCTGACACCACAAGGTGGTGAAAGCGGGTTTTTTTGCGGCACAGCTTCCTGCTCCTCGTACCCCCCTCCTTGTTTAAGTAGGGACACTACTGTCCTGTTGTCGCCAACATCGGACTAGCAAGGCCCTCCTGTGGACTCTGGGGCCGAGTCTGTGCAATGCCAAGAATACTGCCCAGAGCTCCAGCACATTTATGTGCTGTAGGCCTGCGCCTTCGACCACTTGCCTGACACTTCCCCTTATGGAAGTGGGCTCCCCAACCGAGTTTGGAAGCATCCGTCGTGAGGATTAGAGATGGCGTCGGGATCGGGAAGGGGACTCCTAGAAGTAAATTGGGTGGCTGCATCCACCCATAGGAGGTCTGGTCGAAGGCTCTGGGGAACTAGTAGCTGAAGGGAGGGGGGGTGACCCACGGTCATGTAATGGGCTGAGGAGTGAATCTGGATCCGCCTCTGCGCAATCGCACATGGGGCCATGTCTATAGGACTGGCCAGTAACCCTAGGAGGAGCAACCTAAGCTGGGATGGAGGTGCGACTCGCGACCGTGCATGATCGAGGCACATTGAACTATCTCCTCTACCCGCTGAGGAGAGGGGGTCACACCTTCCCGCCTGCGAAATCTATTATCACTACCAGAATGGGCTGAATGGGAAGGGAACAACTCGGACTTCGCATAATTGATAAGAAAATCCAAGGACTCCACTAGTCTGCCTACGTCCCTTGTCTGCCTGAGCCATTTGCGTCGCGCGGGGGCGGTAGAAGCCAATCGGCTAGATTAGACAATATCTGAACCCCCCTCCTCAGAAATTCTGCACCACCTTCACTATCTGGTGAAGGTCGGGGGGGCCGTGATAGGCCGACGGGAGGACCTGGAACTGGAAGGCGTGCCCGTCCACCGCGAAACGAAGCCATTTGTGAAGAGTTGCTGATAGGATAACGTGAAGGTAGCGTCGGAAAGTTCTAGCGTCACTCCCCACCATCCTGGTGGCAGAACGGAAAGGATAGCCCTTAGAGTTTCCATACGGAACCGACGGGGACGCATAAAACTGGTTTCGGGGCTTAGGTTCAGGATGGGTCTCACTCGCTAACCCCATATTTCTCTCCCCCTCCAACCTTTTTTCTAGCCCCTTTCTTCCCCCTTTTTCTTTTCTAACTTTTTATCTCTTTCGTTTCCGATTATTCTGGGGTGAGGAAGAAGGGCGAGTAGAACCCCTTCCGGACCCAAGCCTGAGTCTCACCATGCTCGTTTCCCAACAGTATAGAGATCTCGTGATGAAGGCCAACCGCTGTGATTTCGCATGGCAGCAGGGTGTGCCGGATGGCCTGAAGGGGGCGGGGGGAGGTAAAAATCCAGATGATAACCCTGAGGATAGCACCGATAGGACCCAGCCGTCCTGTGTTATCCTCGCCCACTCCCCGGCAAACCCCTTCAGGCGCCCTCCTACAGCCGTAGGTGGGCGGAGAACCCGGGGGTAGTCAAGACGGCTCCTGGCCGCCCCCTCTGCCTCCCCGTTCGGGTTCTGCATCCGCGAAAGGCCTTCTTTCTAGAGTCCCTCTATTATTCTGGAGCGTCTACGTTCCCTGCGTAGGCCCCCCCAGGACTGGCCTGGGAACGGCGCACTGGGGGCGCGGAAAGGACGGGTACGGGTATTGCCCACCTTGTCATCACCGGAGCTGGGGTGGCTGTGAGACCAGGCCTCTCCAGGCCGTCGTTGGCGGCGGAGCCCTCTTTTTTGGACCCGTTTAGGCTTCGACTTCGCCGCATCAAGAGCGGACTTCCTGCGGGCTTTCTCTTTCCAACAGCTTGGGCCAGGTACCTCAAAAAGGTCCGTCCAAAGGGGCTTGAAGAAGACCTGCCTATTGGAGAAGTTGAGAGCCTTCGCTACGTTCTCTCTTCCGAGCCCTAGCGCCCGTCGTCGAGACCGAGCGAGGTGCTCGGCAAACAAGGGGTTCAGGGCGGAGAGCGTTAACCGTACACATAATGCCCTGGGAAAGTTTGTTCTTCCCCCCAGAGGCTGCGCGCCAGATGGGCAAAGACCAATTGTGGGCATTGCTACTATCAAACCATCCCGGCGAGAGTTCTAAGTGACGAAGCTCGGTATCCCGCTCTCGATCCCAGGACTGAACTGTGTATGGCGTCCTGGCTCGGACAAACTTGAAGCCCTCAGGCGAGGTTTAGAGCCTTGCGCTACAGCTGGGAGGGGACCGAGCGGAACACAACGTGAACCTCTGTCAAGCTCCATTGCCTAAGACTGCCTCAGGGCAAGGGGGCGCGTCCAGGAATTGTGAATCCTCCGCACCCGATGGAAAGGCCCTTTTAAGCCAAGGGCATGCGTCCCACTGCGCCTCTCTCATTACGTATCATATATGAGCTAATACTGCCTGGAAAGGAAATGTCGTGAGGATGTTAGACTCACACATTTGTAGACCCATTACTAATTCTGTGGTTTCAAGAATGGACTTAACTGGGACTTATACTGGATAAAATTCACTTGAACCATCGAGGATGTGGTAACCTTGTTCAATCTGAGAGCTGCCATTGACTACCAAGATTACCCTACCAGGTACGTTCACACCCAAAAACATAAAGTTACAAAAGAGTAATAATTACTATTCCATTCATGTCATGTAAAGATCACCAATGCGGACTACCAATGCTGTACTTAACAGTACTTATCAATGCAGCATTATCAATGCCTGTACTTCTCATGCCAACTCACAAGTGAACATGCATATCACAAATCACCCTCAATATAAGTGTATGAATGACATAAATAATGATGCTACAACGACAATATGAATATGTTACATTGTAAACACAACATACATGTCAATGGCGAGATTTTAATTTAAATAGTGTTGTTATCAATGACCATGGCAAGTTAACACCATGTAAATAATGAAAATGTAAACACGATATCAATTAATGAAAATTCTCATGTAATAGCAACAATGTCATAATGATATTGCACTGTTACAATTGATGTTTGTACTGATAGAAATGAAAAGTATAGCAACACTGATGTAATCCATCATAGTATATTTTAGATTTGTCCCGATGACAATGCAAATGATTGTAATCAATAACGATAAGAGGATATCCACAAGAAAGGTCCTAGGGTCCGACTCAATCTTGTGGTACTTGTATGCGTCAAATTAAGAAATATGTTATTTATATGATAATGTGAACTTGATTTTCATGTGAAATGTGTTTGCGATTCAAATTAATCGCATTCCAATACTGTCTTTGCAATATTGTTTTTTCAGAGTCACACTGATTAGCTCCCATTCAGTGATACTTTTCCTTGACTTACATGTTATTTATTCAAAAGGGTTTAAAATATCCACCTCAACACCAAGCTTCGTAATAAATTGACAATGTCGTTTTTTATCTGCTGATAACAAATTGATTATTTTATGGTATAACGAAAGTTGGTTATATGTGGTAATTGGTAAGCAATGAAATTCACATTGATGGTATATATTCATAGCTAGATAGAGAGCATATAGCACAGGGTGGTATTTTGTGTTATATTAAAGATGTATGTTTTTTCAAAGAGAAAGCTACTTACCATGTCAGAGTTGAGCACTTTGGATAGAGCTAAATTTGCCCTTCAGAAAGCCCCTATCCTACTTGGCAACAGTTTTAACGTCCACCTGATCTAAGGCAGAGTACATTTATAATTAGACTTACTGTTTCAAAACATGACAGCTTTATATGATGACCGTTTATTGTTGGGGATTTTAATCTTGATATAAGCAAGTGTATTAATATGCAACTCAAATTAAGAAACCTATATCACCGTAACCGTTAAACCTAATTTAATGTTATATTAATTACGAAACCACTAAAAGTAAACTTGACTTAGCATTTGTATCTAAACCTGATAAAGTTCATATATAGTTCAGGTGTTCATAGCATGGGCCTTTCTGATCATTCAATGATCTATCTGGTTCTAAAAAATAAAAAAGTTAAGGTACCACCCAATTCATTACAACTCGTTCCTTTAAGAATTAATGATCATGATTTTATTAATCCAATCAAAAAATTAAACTGGGATAGTATTTTAAATAAGTCAATTGTTGATGATGCATTTAACACTTTTCAGAGTATGTTTGAAAAGTGCGTGTTGATTTACATTGTCCAATTAAAGAGAAACGTATAATTGTCTTTCCTGAATGGATCAATGGGTTATTTAAACTCCACTAAAGATAGGGGATTAGTACTTTTAAGAGCTTCCTAAATTCACTAATGAAGATGATTGGAAGATGGCTAGACAATTAAAAAATAAAGTCAATAAACTAAATAAATCCCTCAAGAAGATTATTGTACGAACATTAATGATAATGTAAATAACCTCTAAGAATTATGGACTACCGTTAAAAAGTAATTCCAAACATGTCATCTATTTCTCTTTTCAAACTCAAACTGGGTTCACTGATAATGATAAGCAACTGCTGATCAATTCAATTCCATTTTTTCACATACATTGGTAACAACCCCCCGTGGCAAGCAAATTTAAACATGATGATTGCTATTTTGCCAATGACTGTGGTACTAATATCTTTAATAATATTTGTCCTGATTTAGAGATAATTATTTTAAATTTGAGGTACTAACAACCAGACTTTATATTTGACCAGATATGTAACTTCTCCAATAATAAGAGCAGTGGTATTGATCACTTACGTATCAGATTGTTTAAAGTTCAGCTGCTCCAGTCCTTTGTCACCCCCTTTGCCATTATTTTTGTAATGCTTTCCTTGTTCCTTCACACTTCCCATCACAGTGGAAAGTGGCCAAGGTTACACCTATATACAAGGATGGTGATAAGAGTGATGTGAGTAACTACAGACCTATATCTGTTTTACCTATTCTTCTAAGATATTAGAACGTGCAGTTCATGAGAACCTTAAAATAATTAATCTAACCAGAAATAACATTCTACTCCATGTCCCAGTCAGGTTTTAGGGTAAACTGTACAAAAACACTATCATTACTTTGATGTTAACTGATCACATCTTAAATAAATAAATGAATGGTAAGTACCAGGTTCCTTATTTCTAGATCTTAAAAAAGGCTTGGATACTGTTTAGTCATGACATCCTTCTTAAAAAACTTAATTCATATGGCATAAACGGGCATCACTTTAGTGGTTTGAATCCTATATAAATAGGTCTCCAGCTGTTAAATAAACTCTACGGCTTTCTGATTTTAGGCACCTAAAAATTGGTAGCACCCAGGATCTATCTTAGGCCCCCTTTTATAATTTTTGTTAACTCATTGCCTGATTCAGTTAAATGAAATGTGTCATGTATGCTGACGACACACTCTTTTGACAAGCTCATCTGACCCACTAACTTTTAAACTGAACTTAAAAGAAACTTAGCCATAGTTGCCAAGTGGTTTAAGACTAACCCCTAACACCTACTTTAAATTTAAGAAACAACGCTTATGAATGTTTTGTGGACACACACGCAAGCACTAACTACATTTAAACATTTCCCGTACATATGATAATACTAATATTGATTTGTGACAAGATTTAAATATTTAGCATTGGTATTTGATTCCCATCTGTCAGGAGTGCAGCAATGTTACATTATATTTCATCAATATTTCAAAACTATAGGAGTAATTCGTATAGTTAAATATTTTTCTTCTTCCTTTTCATACAGTTAAGTTATTAGCAAAACCATGGGGTTTCCCCATTTGACTATTGTAGTCCTGTATGGTCGAACTACTGCTCATCACCATAATCACCTTCAAATCCTGCATAATACACTGCTTGTGTTATCCCAATGCAGACATCAGGAGGACTCCATAGACAAAATGATGGAGACCTCAAATTGGATAAACTTGAATATAGATGGAAATCAGCATCTTCCTATAGTTACTTTTAAAAATCTTAAAGGAAATGCTCCTGATTATATATCATCTTGCTTTACTTTTAATCCTCAAGCCATGAAAGAGTTTTTACTAGAAGTCACAGCAGTAATGCCTTAAAGGTGCCATCATGGGATATTCCTGGCTGTAAGTGCCTTTTCAGTATAGAGCTGCTTGTCAGTGGCCCCACAGCTTCTCGCAGATATAAAATGCCATTTCTCTGACATGAGCTTGAATGAATTTAGGAGTAAAATTTAATTCTAGGTGTAGGCATTGCACTAAATTTTCTTGCATTTTTGTTTTCCTTCTTTTCAGATTATATTTTCTCTTTAATTTGTCATTACTTTTAGCTTATTTTATTTATCCTATTGTTTGTATATTTCATTTGATTTGTAAATCTGACCTCTTGGCGACCAGTACTGATGTATTGAAGAGTTTTCCCAGAATAAAGAAGAATAAATAAATAAATGAATAGAGGAGAGGCGCCAGAGACCGCAGTCCCTAGTCAGTGGGATGTAAGGCATGGTTCGCGGAGGTTTCTGCTTCTGCGGCCTATCCGAATCCAAGGTCGGAACTGCTTGAGGGGGATATCAAACTCCAGGGGAAGGTGCGCGTCCGCTAGGACTCCGCAAAAAATGGAGCTTGACACCGTTGGTGTATAGCAGGCGGTCACTCAGCTGATCTTCCATAAGCCGAAATAGTAGGGATCGCGATAAGAGCATCCAATCTCGGCACTGAGTCGTGTAATCCGCTATACCTCTGAGGAGGTTGCTGTGGAATGGTCGGTTCTTGAAAACCCCCGCTGGAAACCTATAGACCCCCCGGCTGTACGATCCGGGGTAGAGAGGTAGGCGTCTCTCTGTGGACCAGTAGTGTAAACGATTGCGCCTCTTGGGCTAATGGCGTCTTTTTTTTTAATTAAAACGACCGGGTTCGGGTCCACATCTGGGTGTGCCTCAGGGGGGTTCGGATGTGTAACGCTGACGCTTGTAAGCTTCTGTGGAGGTTTGAAGGATAATGTCAATGATTGCCCTTGCGGTTCACTCATAACCACCGAATGGTTAAGTAAGAGGTTATACCACTCCGAACTGGTTCTCAATCTCCGGGTGGAGCGCCCCGAGCCTTCCGAACCGGGTCGGGCCGCAGGGGTCCCAGCCGGGAGAGAAGGGCCTAGGATATGACATCCGTGAGGGAGATGTCTGTCCGTAAGACCGGGAACTGTGGCCTTTTCTAGCACGGCTCGAGGACAGACGAAGGATCGCGATGCTCCCTGAATTCCTCTCCTCGATGTCGTCTGAATCCTCCTCAAACTCACCCTCTCTCGCGGAGAGGACTACCTCCGGGGATTCCGTCGGAAGTGCCCTCTGGGGGAGGGGGGACAGAGGGGAAACCCCTACGCGTGGGGGGAACTGCATTCCCAAGTGTGCGAGCAAGTAGACATACTTGATGGTATTGTGGGTTAGTCAAGAATGTGAGGAGAAAAATTCTCATTTTGGGGCGCCCTTGGGGCGAGTGCCTGGGCGGTTTGGTAGAGGTGGACAGCGAGGTAGGACAAGCGGCAGAGCTACGAACGGGAGACCGGTCGGAGCCGGACTACGAGCGGGGGCCCCACCGGCCGCGAAGTAGAACTTGGTTGTGATCTATCTCCATAGACTGTGGACCCCTTCGTTCTATGTGCTCCCCCGCCGTAAGCGTCAGCGTTCCCCTCCCGGGTTGGTAGTTCCCGACCGGCCGCCTCTGGGGCCGCCTGGGGCGAGTGCCGAGTCTCGGACGGCTCTGGTTCACAAGGTATAAACCTGGACCTCCGATAGGTCAGGGGAACGGAGAGCGGCAGCAGGGTTCCGAGCGCCGTACCAGGTCGAGGTGGCGGGCCCGGTCGGGGGTCGAACGGGAGGGTCGGAGCTCCACCGAGAAGGTGGGTGAACTATGGGGGACCCTTCGGTCGAGCCGCGGTCGAGGTTGGGTCTCAAGATCCGGCGCACTGACTGATTTCCGCGGCCTTTCCGACACGAATGGGGAATCCCTCCGAGCGACCTAACAGGGTAGGCTCAGGTTCTTAAAAGTCTGACGATCGGAAGGAGGGTTCTTTAAGGGTAACGGCCTCTCGATTTCCCGACCTTACCCTATTTTTAGATCTTTTCGTTATCTTTATGAGACCTCTTGGGGGCTCCACCTCCGCCCTGGGCCCTTTGCTCCGGTCCTATTAGGATAAGGGCGGGGACAGGGGGTCCTCCGCTCGGCTGCCCTTTGGGGGCGCCGGCAAGAGCCATGGGGCCTATGAGAACCTGTGTAAGGCTCCAGTACCCTTGGGGTGGGGAGGGAAAGCTCTGGCGGCGGGGGACATATGTATATCTATGATCTCCCGGATTCCCCCCGGGGACCCATGGCGGATCAGGGTTCCTGCCGGTCTACCTCGGTGCCGACCCCGCTAAGGTAAGGGGGGGCCCGGATCCCAACGGGAGAGCATGGGAGGCCGCCCGGGGTCCCCAGGGAGGGGAAGCCACAGGGGGTGGTTCTCTAAGTCTCTCACCAGAGGTTATCAGAGGAGTCGCGGGGCGCGGGCCTTGGCGCCTAGCCTTGTCTTGCGGATAGGTTGCCACCTGATTGGTCCCAACCTGCTCTATGTCGCATGGGTCTGTCCTGGGGAGCATGGCCGGCCAAGGAGGCACAACAAGTGAATGGAATTTTTGACAGTTGGAGGTTTAGCCATCTTTGTAACTTCCTAGATTAGATTAGAATCTGGAAGAGAAAAAATGAAAGAAAGGTTAAGGACGGGGCCCCTGGGGGCCACAAGTGTGTCTCAGACCCCAAGGGGGGAAGGTGGGTAGCATCAAAGACTGGGCCACGCCCGGGCCCAAGTACTATAAGGGGCCTTCACGGGGGCCCCACGACTCAAGGGCCGTGGGGCCCCCGAAGGGGCCGGGACGAGACGGAACAAGGGGGATAAGGGCGGGCCCAAGGGATTATTTTTTTTGGTTTGAAAAAATTAGAGGGACCCCATAGCGGGGCTCAAGCCACACCGCAAGATCGGCACCCTCGACCCCCCGGGGGGGAACTCTGGTTTGGTACCGATCTACCCGGGCCCTTGGTCCAATAAACTATCCCCTCATTAAACCATGATCTCCCTTTTGTTTTGTTTAGGGGCCTCTTTTTCTGTGAATAGACAACACAAATTAAAAACCAGAAGGGGGGCCCAATTGCGGGGCTCAAGTCACACCGCAGAATCGGCCCATCCTCGACCCCGAGGGGGGAGAGCCGGCCCCGAACCAACTCTGCGCCCGCCGAAATGGGAGAGTCCATCCAGAAGGGGGAGCATCCAGGGAACCCGATCCCGAGAGGACCCCTTGGGGGGTCGAGGGACTCCGCAAAGGGAAATACCACTTCGGGGGGTGGGGGGGAGCTAACACTCCAAGACCGGAGGCCAGTCCCAAGGCAAGCGGCGAAAAGATCGGAAAAAGAAAAAAAATAAGGGATATAAAAACAAAAACAAAAGAAAAGAAAAAGGAGGGCCTTCTTACTCTACCAGGCACCCCCGCCTCCCTGGACATCGTCCACCTCTCCCGGAAGGTCTGAGACATGGAAACCTCACAATACACAACATAAAACAAGGGGCGTTATACAATAATACTAAACACTTATGATACTTTACTTCTTCGTATCAAAACATTCCAGAATACCGGATGTATGCCTTTAACCCTCAATAAATTTTGCCGTCATCGGATACTGCCCGGGACTAGCCATGCGGGCAGGGAATTTTCCATTCCTAGCGAAAAGTGGAATTCGGATGAAAATGGAGACCCTGACAAGGCAAAAAAAAATTTAAGAAGGGAAAGGGCGCCGACAGAAAGCCAAAAAGACGGCGAAACGAGAAGAGACATGACCTAGAACTAGGCCTAGTTGATTCTATAGTGAATTACAGTGGGGTGGTCGCAGTGTGGACAATCAGTTAATTGGGCTTGTCACAAGTGCGACCGCTCTCTAATGAAGGAACCCCAGGGGGAACCAAAATGTCCATTTTGAGTGAGGAAAACATCCCCGCTACTTATTAACTCTGCTAAAAGTCAGTAGGATCTAAGAAGAATAACTCACAGTGAGTTGACGCCGAGATTTAGGTTTGGAAAGAACCGCGTCAGGTTGAAACTCGCGAAATTTCGGGAGTCTTCCAAACCAGTCTTACCCGAGCGCAGGGTCAGAAACATTCGAAGTCGGTGGGTTTGGTTCCAGGTAGTCTGGGCCCGATCTCATCAGGCGCAGTGCAAACGAGCTAGGGCGGGTTGCCAGATTTTTCAGTGGTAAGTGGGGTTTCTGTTCGCTCGCAAAATGAACATTTGTGCCGAATCAGGCCGTGGGAGGAAGGTAGAGTAGAGTTCATGTAGCACAAGTGTCCCTCTTTCCGTCTCAATATTTCATTGTCTAAAATGACCTCCAGATGATAGATCTTGGTTGTGAACGAGGAAGGGACCCCTTTTAGCAGATGGCGGTGTTCCATGATGTTATTATTGATCCAACTTCCATCCAAAATAGGACTTCGAAATTTCTCATTAACTCAACAGCATATTTTACAAGTTGACCTCAGATGACTTTGACACATGTATGCAACCCTTGACAACTTAGTTAGTAAAATGAGGTTCCATTTGGCAAATCCGTGGCATAAATTTGGTCACAACTGGACTTCCACTTTTCAAATGAGAAAATTTGCACGGTAAAATATAGAAGTAGTTCCAAGCATTGAGGGTTTGTATATAAATAAAGGTAGATATTTTATACTCACCCCATGTAAAACAGTGGTCACCACTCAGGAAATCCTTGAACAAGCGTTCATTATCAGCGATGGTGCTGAGGGCTTTGTTGGAGGTGGTTTTTCTTTGGTGGTTGTTAGCAGTCTGTGCCTTTGGTTTTTTGGGGGGGGGGGCTTAGGAGGCGAGTTCTGTTGCTTACGAAATTAATAAGAGAAAGCCTTAACTGTTTGTTGAAAACAAATAAATATGATAGAAGTTCCTCCTCTCACATTGGCATGTTCAAATGGGGGGTATTGATTGAGCTCCCACGGTGTTTTGCCAAAAGGGGTAAAATCAGTTATTTTTCACTCCGAAGTAGCACTCAGCTAAAACCACTCTCAATGGTGCAAGTTTATTATTTTCAGGTGTGATTGCGCGTTTCTTCATCAGCTTCAAGAATAGTTAAAAATGTTAAGAAATGCAGATTAAGACATCAGTAATTGAATCTTGTTACTAGTTTTGTTAGCAGTGTATTGAGGCATGTGAGCCTCTTACAACTCGTTTGCATAACATTTGGGCACAATAATTTGGCGTTAACACACAGCGCGCAAAAATTAAAAACAAGATGATTGGGTCGACATGGACCCCCCTTATACACTTAAGTGTTAATAAAAAGTGTTTCAATATACTAATTTCATCATCCCTCACCTATCTGCCAAAGACTTGCTCTGTGATTTTGACAAATCAGAAATTTGCAAAATCAAGAGTATCCAAAGTGAATAAAAAGAGCGGTCACTGTCCGTGTGGATTCGTGCAATCTGTGGTTTGGTGGGTTGTGACCACTTCCCCAGCATTTAATTTTCACCAATATAGTTGGTTGACTTGGTTCCTTAATCTTATGGAGATTGGTATGTAATTATAAATTCCCGGCTCTGTAAGTGTGCAAGAAATATGAAAAAAAAAAAAAAAATCGCTGTTGAATCCTGAATCGTGCGAGTGAATTCGAGCAGACAGTCAGCGCAAGACACGGCTCTCCATTTATTTATGTTACACCCTCTTATGCCAACCGATGGAATTGCATGAGGTATAGGCGCTTCAGGGGCGTAATGGTTGAATATAGAATGGTCTAACTTTTCTCAGAGCGGGGGAAAACAGCCTGGAGGCCCCCAATCTTTGGTTAAAAAGCACACCATATATAGAGGATATGGGCATTCTTGGAATTATGGTTATTGAACATTTTTTTTAATGAATCACTATGGGGGGTATGTGAAGTAAATAAATCTATAAATGGAACTTACTTTGCAACTGTGTGACGTTGCGACCATTACCAATGGTTTCACAGCCCTCTGGATTTCTTGGAATGATCATGTGACAGACGGCGAGTGACGTCACGACGTGCTTGATCCCACACATGAGATAAACTATAGCGTAGGCCCCCTTTTGATTGAGGGTCGGGTTTCTCAACTATCTACAATATGGCTTCCTTGATTCTCCTCGCTTGTGTATGGTCATCTCTTATCGAGAATTATGACATCCTCAGGTTTCAATGTGTGTTTGGAGTCTCTGATATGCAAATAAACAGGCAGAATTTGCGCTTCGTTGCGTGCTAGGGGTATTCTGTGTTGGTTTATATGGCCTTCAACAGCATGTTTAGTCTCACCGCACGGAAGTTCATTGCAAGCCACTTTCGCTGCATTTGAGTCCATATATCACGTTGGAGCATTTCTCCTTAGGTGTTTATCCTTAACTGAACTAAGGCCAAGAAGAGTATGATGGTTGAAAGACGTTGCCCAATACCAAAGTTCTGAGGTGACCCTCAATAGAGAAAGGGGGCCCCTACGCTTAAGATTATTCATGTGTGGGAATCGAAGCATTCGTGACGTCACTAGCCGTGTCAAATGATCAATTCCAAGAATCAGCTGAGTTGAAGACCATTGGTAATGGTCGCAAACGTCGCACTCAGTTGCAAAGTAAGTTCCAGTTAGAGATTATTGACTTCAACATATTTACTTCTACGAGGAATGAGAACATACATCTTCGAATCACTATGGTTTCCGGTGAAGGTAATGCTCATCGAGCCTACACATGGCGGTGGGGGTAGGGTAATTAGTTTACTAGCCCCAAAATCTGTCTACCGGCCGGGCGACCTATTTGGAGGGTGGGATTTCATTCCACGAATCCAAAAATACATGGCAGAAGTTGTTCAATGAACAAAAAATACAGCAAGTAAACTTGCGTGAGCCCCCCTGGCAAGATAGCAATATGGAACCTGAGTTCAGATGACCTTTGACCTTGGTCTATGACCTTTTTAATTATCCACATATGAAGGAACCCCTAATGCACCTTAACCCAGAGTCTGGTTTAAATCGGACTTCAACTTTTCAAAGAAGACCTGAAAAAAAGAAAACCTAACCAAAACCTAACCAAACTGGAACATACATATGGCCATGCGCGTTATCGCAAAATCTTCCTTCTGCTTTTCAAGCCAGGGGGATAAAAAGGAGTAAATTTTAACCAATAAGGTGTATCTCTCTTGAAGATCACTGACCCATGACCTGTACATGACCTGTAAGTTTAAACTCTATATGCATTTTCATGACTGTCAGCCATCGTGATGTAGTCTAGGAGTTTGTCAAGTATGAAAGCAATCACACATTTTAAGAAAAATTCAGAGAAAACTGGATTCCCAGGATTATCGTCACTCACAATTATGCAAACCATAACATCTACTGGATTATTATCTGACAAGCAAATAATAGAACCCACAGAACCTACCTTATTGGAAGAATACTGTCCCTTCTGAGGATCTGTGAGTAACTTGTCGTAACTCATAGGCCTAGGTGGCGCTCCGTCTAGAGCATAGCAATTAATATTGTTTACAGGTTCGTCTTTTACTCTGCAATTTAAAACAAGAAATTTTAACTATACAGATTTTAACTATAAATAATATTTATTTAAGGAGGTGTTACCTAGAAACATTGAGAGGAAATACACTCAGTAAGCAGTGAAATTTCCACAAGGTAGCAATAATATGATTTTAAGTTTGGTTTTGAAGAGTGGATTAAGAATGGCGTCTAATTTCCCAGTATCTCCTTACAGAGACAGGAGGAGATTTTATTGATACAAATTTCTCTCAAATTGCACTGGGTCAGTTGTAGACCACCTACCGAGAACGTTTCCAAGATTTATTGGACAAACAAGTATAAAAGAAAACTGCAAACCTTGTTTTGAACTTGCTATTGTAATCGTCCCTATTGAAAACCATGCTTTGATTTTATGTCGTGCATGACAGAAAATACTAAACCATCATCTTATGACATAAAGACGACGTATTTGGCTTATTCCCTTTAGGTGTGATCTAATACATTGGTAAGCATTCCAAATACGCCAAAAAAAACAGGTTCGAAAAAAATTGGGGGTGCTTCTTTCTGGAAATGTCCTCATGTCTCTTTAAAGGGTCATTTGTGATCCACAAACTAAGAGGCAAGACAAAAACAGTGTACAATGGAGGAAAAGATAAAAAATTTGACTGGAAGTAAATGGCAAAGTAAACATTTGGGCAAGAAAATGAATTCAGGTTTTATCCCTTTTCATGACTATTAAGCTCATTGCTTGAGATGAAAACAAAAATGCTTTCTCTCCTACCCTTTAATAGACAAATCGCCTGTTTGGTTGCCTGGAGTACTGAAAAAATCTGTTGGGCAGTTAAAATGATATACCACCCTGTCAGATCGAGTTAGCTGAACAGATATTGTGTCATAATAGTAATTTCATATAGATTAGACACTCAATAGATTTCTTACCTTGTATTTGGCAACAAAAATGTCTTAAAAGAGACACAAAGAGAGTGATTTTGATTTGCTTATATTTCAATATAAAACATAGGCTGAATTTTGTATTTGCTCCTATACGATTTTTGTACCAAAGAAACATTTCTCAGCTTAATCCTTTCAGATGGGGATATTTTTGATGGGAAGCATATCAAGGCAAAAATCAGTACTTTCAGTTTTTTGGGGGGGGGGACACCTGACATGTGAAATCTCTCGTTGCACCTTTAACAATAATAATATTTATAATGTGCGTTTTACTATGTAGACAAAGCACCTTGCCATTACTATTACGCAGTCAGCAGGGAATCTTCATTTAATATTGTGAGATTGTGATAATCCCCTAACAACTCTCCATTTCACTCCTGGGTGGAGTACGGCAAGCTAGGTCAAATCACTTGCCCAAGTTCCCAACATGTTGCCTGCAGTGAGTTTCGAATCCACAACCTTCAGATCAGGAGTCGGTCATCATATCTTCTGGACCACACATGCCCTCACTTATGATTATAGATAACCTTAAAGCTCATTTACTTACTTGTATAATGGATGTGTACATAACACAGGTGTAAGTATTAAGGCTTCATATTCACATGAGCTAGTCTCTTTCAATGAGTAGATCTCATTTCTTCCTGTTTCCTCACATATATAAAGTACATGGGTTTTTCGTGGTCCACCATTCTTCAGATCACACACTGAGCCATCTGTCATGACTAATTCAAAGAATGGCACTTCTTTACCATCAAATAGTGTAGTTGGAGCCTGTAATAAAAAGAGTATATTGATAATCTTACTGGCAGCACACACTAATTTTTCCATCTTCACCTTTATTTTATACCCTGATATTATCTACATCAATGTTCTTTGTCTTGTGCTGCCCTTGTTACCTTGCAAAAGTTCTACTTTCCATTGGGTGGGGTCAATCTTAAAGTTCATATGACCATAATGGCCTCTTCCACACACATCTTCCCCCTTTTCATTTTTCCCCGCAATGTTATTAGAACCATTCACAATCAATTACATTTAACCGATTTATGTTTAACTGTAATACAACTCATGTTATATCCATTAATATTACAAATTGGAGGTATATTGCCTTCATTATTGCAAACTGCATGTATGTTAATCTTTTTGTATAAATTTCGATTATATTATTGTTATATTGTAATTTCTATATTATTGTACATTCCAGGAAGATGAGGTGAGAATAAAAATAACAAACTTGAAAAAGGTATGTTTGGACTGCTTACAGAACAGTCAAGTGCAGACCTGGTGGAATGTTTTTCAAGGGAGACGAATCGTATCACTTCAATGAGATTATACTTTAATCGGTTTTGAAAAGTGTGCTCCATCAGATTTGCACCCAGCCAGTATAATACACATGTGCAATACACGTACAATAAATGTACAATACCAGTACAATATCTGTACAATACATGTACAATACCTTTACAACACTACCTGTACAATACACATACACTACCTGTATAATACACATACACAACCTGTACAATACACTACACTACAGGTACACTACCTGTAAAATGCAGGTACACTACCTATAAATGCAGGTACACTACCTGTACAATACATGTACACTACTTGTACAATACATGTACACTAGTAGAAAGAAGGTCTGTATTGGGCCTCTTTTTCCAAATGAACAGTATGCTGATCCATCACAGAAATGTATTTCTCCTGTCTATTTTAGATATTTTTGCAATTTGAATACAATGTGCAGAATTACAGGTTTTTGATGATGCTTGATTTATTGATTTACTGTGCTAACCCGACACCCTTGATGGCAGTGTAGGTACCGCACAGTAGATACAAATGCACGTAAATGTTTTGCCTATTCCCAATTCACTAACCTTGAAAATATATTACTATCGTTGTACTTGCGTAATTAATCAGTTGTTAAAATAGGTCATGGTCTTAACGCAATGGCTCCCGGTTTCCTTAACACTTTCTCCAGACTTTGGGCTACTTCTAGCCCTGATTCGCTTCAGCGGTTCCATTGTTTTATTGCAGTGAAGTTGAACCAATACTCAAAACTAGCGAGACATAGCATGGCACCTGGCCTAGATTTCTAGCTAGAGTGTCTCGCCTCGAGGCCGTTTTTCAATGAAACTGCAACCCGATTTCAGCTTGTCTGCCCACACATGTGTGCCGATGGGAGGTTAGTAATTGCCAATCTTTATCCCTAAAGCCCCTGGTGTGCGAGGCCCAAGAATGTGCCTAGCACGGTCCAGGGAAAGTGTTAAAAAATTAAGGACCAGGAGCCGCTTTCTCTAGATTTCTGGCTCCCGGTGCAATTTATCTTATGGAAAGGCTTGGTAGTCTACTACTATGCTTATTTTTTTGTGTTTGTCATAGAATTAAGGCATTTCATTGCTAATATATACTTTAATTACTGGAAACTGGAGGGCTAAAACTCATTTATAATCTGAATTGGCAAATATAAATTTCAAATAAAAATAATAACACATTGCTACGCCTAAAATGACTGAAAATGGATTGTGTGTCCATGTATTGTAATCGCCTCTTAGCATCACTTACTTTTAGATCACTTATATTTTGATCATCAGCTGCGGTAATAGATTCCATTTCTTGTACTCTATACTGGTCCCCTGTGGGGTATTCTATTGTAGTTCCAAGAGAGTACTCTTGAAGTTTGGTTTCCTAATAGGAAAGAAGAAAAAACAAAAATGCACATACAGCTTGAAAATTAAAGCAATAATAGCACATTTTTTTTAAGAGCGCCCCCAATTTTCCAAATATTTTGAGATTTTTACATGGTTGCATTGGTAACTGGCTAGTAAACTATACCTGTGAATTTCAATCAATGGTGTGCATCATGCCTGTTCCATTGCAAGTAAGCGAATGTAGTTAAGTGCATCATGCCTGTTCCATTGCAAGTAAGTGAATGCAGTTAAGTGCATCATGCCTGTTCCAATTTTAATGTCCCTGAGTATTATATCCCTAACAAGGCAGGCATTATTTTGTGAGCACTCACAATATATCACAGCTTCCACATCCATCTTAACTCTCTCTCATAGACAACAAAATACCACCACATTTCAATGCGAGTCCTGTAACTTTGTACTACCACAAGTAACCACAGAATTATACAGTGTGTATAATTCTGTGGTATAAGCCTTGTTAGGATATTTGAGTGTATTTATTTCCCCTTGGAAGACCTTGCGTTTTTGCACACCAAACCGCATTCACAAAGTCCAACTCTATATTATGGGAATTTCATTTTGATTTCCTTTAATAATTTTCTACTTACTTTTCCTGTCAGTTTCTCTTCATGGTATTGTCGTATATGCCTCCCATGGCAAAGCTCATAGCTCCAATACGTTTCAATCTTTAAAAACAAACCAAATGCCAAATTTAGAGTTACAAAAGCTAGTATTAAATGCTCATAAAGCGAGCAGCCAGTAATTGCCAATAAAAGCAAGGTTGGAGAAGTGGGAGAGGGGGTGGTTGGCATGTTTGTTTCATCGATCTTCTTATCTTCACTTTAAAAAGTTTACATTCATACCCTGCCCTTGCTGGTAAGAATTATCTTAATAATAATAATTATAATAATAATTTGTATTTTTAACGCGCGACATATCCACATAAACGTGATCAAGGCGCTGTGCGGCTGTCATGAAAGGCGCTCAGCACATCAGAGAAACCATAATACCAGAACAGATTTATGCCAAGAAGCTCGATTTTAGAAGCAGGAGGAAACCGGAGTACCCGGAGAAAACCTGCGGGAACGAGTATGGATCGAGAAACCAAATTCACATAAAGCCACCGAGAACGAGCCCTCATTGGTGAAAGGCGAGGGAAGATACGCTGCGTCAACACGTTCCCCCTTACTTCATCTTTACCAGAAGGCCTTTCTGCAGGGTCCCATTCCAATCGTCTCAAAAATTTTGCCAAATTTCACACCTCTAAACGAGTGCATCAATGATGCAGTAACCCATCAATTGGGATGGTTAGGGAATGCATAGATGTGGGGTCATAGGTCAAGTAGGGTCATCACAGGTCAATTACATATAGCCCATGGGGTATGGCCAGGGTTATTTGAGCAAGTTGGTGGCTATACAACTTAACTTGGAAGAAGGTTTTGATATTTGGGGTCAACGGTCAACGTAGGGTATGGAGGTCCACAAGGGCAATGGCCATAATGCGGGCATTCCGTGCATACCCATAAGAGTTCTGGAGTGGCAGTTTCTCTTAATATATTTACTAGCGCGGTCCTTGGATTTGTTCACCTGTGTTTTGCGATCACTGGATTGGAAGGACCCTCGGGTTTGCGGTCCTTTGACCTTTTATTGACCCCTGATGACCTTGTCATGATTTTCGTCATCAACAACGACCCAACCCACCATAGTTCGCCTGGATCCACCATAGGGACCCAATTTGACCTTGCATGACCCCTTGATGACCGTGTGTGACTTAACTCTACCACCATAAACCAAAAATCATATCATACGTCAAAAGCATGGCCAAGTAACCCAATAACACCCCTGGATGACCTTTGACCCCAAAATGAAGTCCTTGAAAACGTGACACAAAAACTCGTACAGAAGAAAAACTCTACCACCATACCCAAAACTCATATCCATACGTCAAAAGCACAGCCACATTACCCGATAATGGACCCCTGGATGACCGTTGACCCCAAAATGACCCCTCAAAACCGTGACCACAAAACTCGTAATGCGAAACTCTACCACCAACAAACCTATATCCATACATCAAAGAATGGTTAAGTTACCCGATAACAACCCCTGGATGCCTTTGCAGAGCTGCCCAACATGAGATTCGAATCAGGGAGATTTGATCTTGGAATCAGGGAGATTTGATTTGGAATCAAGGAGATTTGATCTTGGAATCAGGAGATTTGAATAGAATTGCAGGAGATTTAAAAAAAAATACCAGCATTCAGGAATACCTCCTAAGAGGGAACAGCAAATGGATATGGTGCCTAAAGATCAATTGAAAGCTTCCACATTAAGGAAACTGTCAGTAGGAAACTTATCTTGGATTTTTTAAAAGAATGCTGAAAAAGGTTCGAAAAAAAGTCAACTTTAAAGGTTAATAACTTGAAACAAAGCCCACCTAATCGTTATGAACTGATCATGAGCTCTTTAAATAAAGCGTCCAGAAAAAAATTCGAAGCGGCTCCGCCGATGACAGCCCCCATTTAAGGAACTGTCAGTAGGAACTAAGCACATAGGAGATTTAAAAAAAAAATTATTGAAATGAAAGTCGAAGTAAAAGAAACGTTAAAGGCTCCTAACTTGAAAACGGAGCCATTAAACTATGAACTGAAAACCATGAGTAGCTTTAAAATAAAGCGTTCCCGAAAAAATTGACAGGGCTCCGCGTCTGACAGACCCGTTTAGGGACTGTCAGTGGGAACAAAAGTCCACAACCAGGCACTTAAAATAATTATAACCGAACACTTTTGCACTAATAAGCAATGATGGAGCAATCTACAGAAAGGCAAACAGCAATCCACAAAGGTTCATTATCTTGTAGGCATATCAATTTGCACCACTGGAGTTCATTTGTTAACAATTTAAGAAACAGCATAGCCGATAGCAGTTAAAGGGTAAATATAAAAATATTGCTGTGTGGGTCCATCCGAAAGTCGGGAGAAAACCTATGTCAGAAACCAAGACTTATCTTTTGCCTAAGCATTGTATTACCTATTACTACTCGTTATACTTTTTTTTTATCTCAACAACCCATCATTTTCCATGACCCCTGAAGACCTTTGACCCCACAATGACCCTCGAAAAAATGTGACCATAAAAGTTGTACGGCGAAACTACCCCATACCCAAACTCCTATCATAGTTCAAAGCACGGCCAAGTTACCCGATAACGAACCCTCAAATCGTGACCACAAACCTCGTACGTCGGGCTCTACCACAACCAAATTTCTTATCAGTATGTAAAAGGACGGTGAAACACATAGCCGGACAGACCCATAAGGCCCACAATGTGATTTTTTGTAATATAGATTTGACCAGAAGGGTCAAAGGTCACATAGGGACATTAGAGGTCAAAAGGGCAAATGGGTCAGCATAGGTCATCTGCGCATACCAGTAAGTCCTGGACCAGTGGTTCCTTTAGTTTGTCATAGCATTTTAGTTTCAGAAGTTGTTTTTATTATGTAGATTGACAAATGGGTCAAAAGACCATATAGGGTATTAGTAGTGCAACTATATATATACTCAATATTGAGATTGGAGTCAGTGGTTCTTTTGATACGTTGAAGGTAATCGGCAACTGTACACTAAACAGTTACCATTCAAACTCCAGGTCCTGCAATGCCTTACAATGATGCTGTAATGCAG